>MJUU01042383.1:153844-175852 GCA_002080025.1 Modiolus philippinarum
AAAAGGCGGGAAAATTCAACATTGTCCGATTTTAATGAAATTTGGTTTCCAAATAGATATTGATGTTGTGACTTCAAAACTGGTGTTGAAAATTGTTGACCGCCATTTTCAAAATGGTCGCCAAAAAAAGGCGGGAAAATTCAACATTGACTGATTTCAATGAAATTTGGTTTCCAAATATATATTGATGTTGCGACTTCAAAACCGTTGTTGAAAATTGTTTTGTTGACCGTCATTTTCAAAATGGCCACCAAAAAAGGCGGGAAAATTCAACATTTTCTGATTTCAATGAAATTTGATTTCCAAGTAGATATTGATGTTGCGACTTCAAAACAGATGTTGAAAATTGTTTGTTGACCGCCATTTTCAAAATGGCCGCAAAAAAAAGGCGGGAAAATTCAACATTTTCTGATTTCAATGAAATTTGGTTTCCAAATAGATATTGATGTTCACAATAGTCCTAAGTTGGTCCCCTTTCAAAAAAGTGTCTGTCAAGTCCGCATCATATCCAAGATGGCCACCAGCGCGTGAAGCTTGGTTTTATCATTGGACCCTATGGGAAGGTATTCAAAGATATTCTTCTCTGAAGCCGCAGAGCCAATCGGAACCAAATTTGGCCAGAATAGTCGTTAGGTGGTTCCCTTTCAAAAATGAGTCCGGCAAGTCTGCACATCATCTAAGATGGCCACCAGCGGGGAACTTAGTTTAACATTGGACCCTATGGGGAAACATATTCCAAGATCTTCTCTTCTGAAAGTACTTGGCCAATTGGAATCACACTTGGTCACAATGGACCTTTGTTTGTCCCCTTCTTAAAATGTGTCTGGCTTGTCTGAACACATTCAAGATTGGCATTCAACATTGGTATTATTATTTTTGACTGTATCTGTCAGCAATGGCCCAGGTGAGCGATACAGGCTCTTGAGAGCCTCTTGTTTATATGAAAAAGTGCATATTATGAGAAATAGCTCTATGTTGCTCAATAAATTAAGATTGCTTTCAACAACTGGGTTGACTATAAAGAGGTTTCTAAAGAAAGGTGTTGACATTCTGTTTACAATAAATAAAACAAGATTGCTATGCGTAGCTATATGTTCAAGGATTTATATGATTGATACTCAAGGTTTGACTTGACCAAAGGAAGCTGCATTTTGTCTTTGAGGAAAATCTTAAATCAATTTTTGGAGAAAAACTTAGTTTTTATATGAATAAGTGCATATTTTGAGAATTAGCTGTATATAATACAATAAATTAAAATTGCCTTCAGTGATTTATATGGTCTTTATACGCAAGGTTGGTCTTAACCAAAGGAAGCTCCCTTTTGTTTTTGAGGAAAATCCGATTTCCATGAAATTCCGCAAACAGATTTTTGGGACACAGAAGGGGGCGGGGCCCTTTCTGACTTTGTCAGTATTCTAGTTGAATTCAGGTCTGTCGGACAACTACTTCCTGTTTACCGACGTTTGAGATTTTCAAACAAATAAGGTCAATGGTACAAGTTTTCGTAACTTTTCTCAGCAACTACAAATTACAGCCAGTTGAAATTGTGTATGTGGCTTATGTATGGGGCTCCATTTTGCACTTATCGAATTCAGGTCTGTAGGACATCTACCTCCTGTTTACCAACTTGGAAAATTTTCAATAAATATGGTCAATGATACAAATATTGGAAACCCTTTTCTCGGTAAAATGGCTCTTTTAAAGTGCAGGCGACACAAGTGTTCCATGGAACACCCATCAATTTTTCATCTGATCTATGTTAATTGATTCAGATTGATTTACTATAAGCATACAAAATCACATGACTTTTTGAGTGAAAAATGGGATTGAAAACTTTTTTCTAGGATTTTCACCATGGTAAAGAAGAGCATCATAATTTAGATATTTGTTGAATTGTGAATTATTTTTCCCCTCAAAAGTTGAGGAGGACAATGGTCGTATTTAGGTGCAAGTGTGGGCTTCAACAATTAAGTGAATACTAGTATCTTAATAACTATGCAGGTCAGGGTCATTAAACTTTACACACAGGTGCATCTTAAGTTGACTGACAGTCTCCCAAGAAAATTACTACTCTTCTACCTTGGGGCTAGCCCGACTATTTATAAAGTACATCTGTTGTTCATGTTGTTAGTAGGTTGATCAGTATAATCTGTATCCAGTGTTTCTTATTTAGCCTACAGTGTCGTTGTCATCCTCCTGCATGGTTTGTCTGTTTTTGATCCGCAACTTTTTCAAAACTAAGTCTGATTCAATCCAAAATTACAAGAAATGCTGTTCACCTGGTCTGGTTGTACACCTGATACTCAAAATTTGATTTTACAGATTTTGGAGGATTAGCAAGCCAGAAATAGCTCATTTATTAATCTGGTTTTTAATCCACAACTCCACCAAAACTGCAAGTCATTTGTTTAATAACAAGATTGTTGCCTTTTCAATAATTACCCTCATCTCTCTTTTTCATACGACCGCAAACAATTTTGAGGTCGTATAATGGTATGATACTGCCGGCGTCGGCGTCGGCATCTGTGGACACTTCGTTTCCGTGCGAAAACTAAAGTTCTAGTCAATCAATCCTTATGTAATTTTAACACAATGTTCCTTGGCACAAAAGGAAGGTTGGGATTGGTTTTGGGTATGCCCGCCCCTTTTCTAAACCAGAGGCTCCCTGGAGCCTATATCGCTCACCTGGCTTTCAGTTGCCACAATCAAGCTAACATTTAAGTTATACAGTTGAACTTCAGTCTCTCAAACTTTGGTAGAGCAAACACCACCAGACTCTATTTTAAGTCTGATCATGTTTTACTATACTTCTTTGTTGGGCTTTTTTGACAAAAATTGTCTTGCTAAGGAGCACTTTCGACAACAGTTTTGAAGTCAAGACATCATTTGGTAAATGGCAGTAAACAACAATTTTTAACACTATATTTTTAAGTTAAGACATCAATATCTATTTGGAACCCAAATTTCATTGAAATTGGACAATGTTGAATTTTCCCGCCTTTTTGGCGGCCATTTTGAAAATGGCAGTCAACAAACAATTTTCAACACCAGTTTTGCAGTAGCGAGATCAAAATCCACTTGGAAACCAAATTTCATTGAAATAAGAATATGTTGAATTTTCCCGCCTTTTTTGGAGGCCATTTTGAAAATGGCGGTCAACAAACAATTTTCAACACCGGTTTTGAAGTTGCAACATCAATATCTATTTGGAAACAAAATTTTATTGAAATCGGACAATGTTAAATTTTCCCGCCTCCTATTGCAGCCATTTTGAAAATGGCAGTCAACCAATAATTTTCAACACCAGTTTTGAAGTTGCCACAGCACTGCAAACATTTTATCAATTTACACTTAACCTTCATCTTCTATAGTTTTGGAAATAAAAGACCAAAAATATGAAAATTTTGAAAATTCTGTGAAAAAAGGGCAATAATTCCTACAAGGGTTTTTGGATTATCTTAAAAATTTCATCGTGGGTAGATCTTGACATGCTGAACATTTTTGCAATTTAAAGTTGACTTCTATCTCTTATAGTTTTTCTGATAAAAAATTAATAAAGTTAAAATTTTGAAAATTTTACGGAAAAAGGGCAACAACTCAAGACGGGTTTTCGGATTTTCTTCAAAATTGCAAGGCAGGTAGATCTTACCATGCTGATCATTTTTACTTTGATGTCAGATTTTTGATATCTGTAACAGTTTTCGAGTTATTTGCAAAAAACAGCAATTTACCCCTATGTTCTATTTTAGTAACAGCAGCCATCTTGTTTGATCTACGGACTAATCGAGCACAATTTTTAAACTGCATACCCTGGTGATGATTTAGGCCAAGTTTAGTTACAATTGGCCCTACAGTTTCAGAGGAGAAGATTTTTGAAATTGTTGACGGACTGATGGACGGACGACGGATGCAAAGTGATGGCAAAAGCTCACATGGCCTTTTAGGCCAGGTGAGCTAAAAAGGGCCAAAAAGGGCCAAGTTAGGTGTTTTCATATATTGGGCTGTAGAATATTTATTATTTATCAGATTTTGATGGGGCTTCTTTCAGTGTACTCCTGAGGAAATTTCCAATCAGTGGTATGGCCAACGGATTTCACATAACATGTACCGTTTATGAGATAAATGGGTCCCAAAGAGGGAAATCTCAAAAATCTATTTTTTTTTCATTTTTTATCCGAATTTGATGAAATTTTTTTCATTAGATTCCTTATGAAAAATTAAAAGAATGCTCAACTATTATATTTAGCTAGGCTATGGAATAGCCTAGCTATATAAATAGTTCTAGGGGGAGGTGAGGAGTATGCTTGCGCAGAAGACTATTGACCAATAGGAATTTCAGATTCTCCTAAATCAAAATGGCGTCCAGTTTCGTCCTGGTAAAACGGGGCGGGGTTTAATTTTTTCTGTTTCCTTGTGGAAGTTGAAATGTATTATAAACATTTACTATAGGTGGTACTGGGAACAGATTTGTAGAGGATGATGGGTTTGGTATTGCAATATCGCTTAGCAAGATTTAAGAAATAATTCATGGCAGGTATATGGTTATTGGAAATTTAACCATGGGCTGGGCCTTTATATTCGAATTTAACCCTGAGCGTTAGCGAGGGGTTAAATTTACGAATATAAAGGCCCAGCCCATGGTTAAATGACAATAACCATATACCTGCCATGAATTATTTCGATTCTAATATGACAGAAAATGGAATTTTCCATCCTGAAGCGACCTAAGAGAAGGCTGATTTCCCGTTTCCATTGCTGTCTTTGTCTATGACGTCACAATACACAATCTGACGTTTTCAAACAGATGCCAGTTCAAAATCCATATCGAAAGTAAAACAACACATATTTATCTGTCTGAATTGCATGATTAAGTTGAAAAATATGCTTAACATTTATTTCCTTCACAAACTAAGACAAACAAAATCAAAAACATGGTTGTTTTGCGTCACTTTCACTCTAATTCCAATACCATTTGCGCATGTGCGAAGTATATGGTTATCGAGTATTATACTGGTTCACGATTAACTAGAGCCATGTTAGAATTATAAATATAGATATGATAAAAAGAATAGGAACAGTAATGTATAGATTTAAAACCAGAAGTTAATAAATAAAGATGAGGTATTGTGCAATAATCAATAATATACAAATACTATAAAAGACTTTTCAATTGTGTTAAACAAAGCTTGATTGTAGTTTGTGGAGATACTTATGCAATGGAGAACGAAAGGTGGAAAGAGATAGAATTGTGTTTTTGCGGAAGAAGGAAGAGCTACCGGTGTTTATATTTATGTGTGCTGTAAAATGTTTATGTTTCGAAGCCAAGTACACGAGAAAGAATTTAATGCAAAAGATGAGAGGTTGAAAGAAATGTTAAAAGGAGAGAAGCATATTGTGTGTAAAACGTGTAACTCTTATGTGTGTAAGGAGGCTATACCTCCTCAAGCAATGAGAAATGGATAAAGCTCCTTTTGAAGAATTAAATACGCTAGAACAACATTTAATTTCTCCAGTTTTACCATTTTACAAAATTGTGATTTTACCTAAGAGTGATCAGCGATCTGTACATGGTCCAGTTGTGTATGTAGAATCCGACATGACAAAAATAACGAAAATTATTGATTTGAGTATACAAATACATCATGAGCCACCACACCCATGTCAATCAAACACGCAATTTTCTATCCAAGGCTATTCCATAGCCTAGCGTATCGTTTTTATTTCATAAAAACCATTATCCGATTTATATCATCCACTTATGTTTATAAAGTCCCCTCGTGTTTTCTTGTTTTGGTAACTTGTTTCCTTTTCCAGCTATGAGGGGCGGTAAGGGGCCAAAATTGCAAATTTGGTGATTACCTAAAATTTTTATTTTTCATTAGATTTTGATGGGATTTTTTCTTTGAAATCCTCTTGATATAAGCTTTCAGCAGTGTGTCAAAGGATTTGGCATAGCTCTTACCCTTTTCGAGTTATAGGGGGTCAAAGGGGCCAAAATTGCAAATTTTCTAACTATGTGAAATCTTCATTTTTCATCTGATTTTAATGGTATTTTTTTCTTTGAATTTCTCTTGATGTAAGCTTTCAGTAGAGTTACAGTGGATTTGGTGTAGCTCTTACCATTTTGGAGCTACAAGGGGTCAAAGGGGCCAAAATTGCAACTTTTTGAAATATGTGAAATCTTTATTTTTCATCGAATTTAGATGAAATTTTTTTCTTTGGATTCCTCTTGATATAAGCTTTTGGTAGTATGTCAACAGATTTGATGTAGCTCTTACCGTTTCCGAGCTAAAAGTGGTCAAAGGGGCTAAAATTGCAATTTTCAAAATATGTTAAATCTTTTATTTTTTTGTTGGATTTGAATGAGTTCATTTCTTTCGATTCCTCTTATTGTATAGTAAAAGTAGTATGTTGACCGTTGACCAATTTGACATATCTCATACCATTTCAGATCTATATAAGGAATCATAATAAGTGCTGATTTTTATTTTCCTAAGTTTGTGTGCAGCTAATACCTGTATCAAGCTCTTTACTGTGTCCTCATTCATTTTGTATTACACTTGTTCAAATTTCAGTGTTCGACATGCTGCGGTCGTATCATGCTGCGCTCAGCGTAGCCCTTTATTATATAACATTTCTATAATTTTCATCTTAAACTGACTATAACAAGTGTGGATCGTATTGCAAGGCAATACCAAGTCCCCTACCGGAAAGCAAGGCTTTGTTACACCAGCAAAAATAGTAAAAAAGTTTTCTGAGTCAAAGGCCCACAACTCTGTCAAAAATCAGTGGACTGGAACACAACTTAATCTTGTTCTGTAACTCATTGAGGTAGACTCACATACCAAATATTAAATCAATACCTGCAATGGTTTAGAAAAAAAAATGTGGAAGACTGATATTTTCTAAGTCAAAGGCCCATAACTCTGTCAAAAATCAGTGGACCGGAACCAAACTTAAACTTGTTCTGTAACTCATTGAGGTAGACTCACATACCAAATATTAGATCAATACCTGCATTGGTTTAGAAAAAAAATGCGGAAAACTGATTCTGGACTGATGGATGGACAGGCGGACAGACGGACGGACGGATGGATGGACAGACGGATGGAGTGCAAACCTAAAGTCCCCTTCGGCTATCGCCGGTAGGGGACTAGAAATAGAAAACATGACATCATCTAAATGTTTTATTTTTTGTTCAGTAGTGAAATAAATTAGTAACACATCAAACAAATTTAACATTTTTAAAACAAACATTATTAATATTACAAATAATTGTTAACATAATCAATATCAATGTCCACCTGTCAAGTTTTGGTATCATAAATGCCCACATTATCATTAGCTCCACAAGTAAAGTAAATACATGTATATTATTTCTACATACATGTATTACAGAAGCTATTCATTTTTTTTCTTTTGCAACTTGGTTATTATCTTTTGAAAATAATCGTTGGACCAACCATGATCTTTTTTTTTCTACCAATTCATTATTTTATTTTTCTCCAAAATGCTTTATCTGTCGAGTTGATAAAAGCTTGGCTCAATATAATTAATAATTCATTTATTTAAAAATTGAAATTTAACCATCTTGATGTTCATTTGACTGTACATTAAAAGTGGGTCAGTTAGAAATATGGTGACCAAAGAAATTGGATGAGGAAAGTGAGGGTGTATTTTAAAAATATGTTTACTTTTTTAAAATTTGCACATTATCAACACAATGCAATGTATCTTTGCTCACCCGGCACCTGAATTGGTCGGCTTGCTTCCTTTATAGAATTATATACAGACATCCTACTGGAATGGGTCTGTCTTTTTTTTGCAGTTGTCAGCTATATAAATGGGTAGCTATTTTTGTCATGTATGGGTCCTTAATTAACCACAAAGGACCAGAATCCTTACGTGTTCATGTAAATTGCAAGTTGTGATTGGCGTATAAAAAATTCTAATGCTGCATTTAAATGGATAAAAAATTAAAAGTTTCAGCAAATCCAGAGAAGGGAAACACAACAAACACAAAAGACTTGAGGTTGAGGTTGGGACAAATAATAACTTATATAGTTTTGCAAAACTTGTAGTTTTGCAAAACTAATGCCCATCTTAGTTCTAAATGGTTTATCAAAACTTTAGAGATTTAATACTTAGAAAAACTCAAGTTTGGTGTATTTAAATTAATTTTATCAAGATCAGTTATTAAACTTAAAATTTTGCTATTTATCTGCTTCTAAATTTTGCATCACATGAAACAAATGTTCGTTAATAATGCTGTTCAGTTCCTGAGAAATATTCATGAGTATTTTAAAATTATCTTTTTCAGCTACTACACCTGAAGGCGTAGCCATCACGTCAGACAGAGTTTTATGTACCTGATTAATTTTCTGAAATAATGACAAATCTAAAGGCATCGGCATGACTTTACATAATTCAGTAAAACTCGACAGCCAGTTATAATACTGCTGACTATTAAAATCTGGATTCAGTACAAAATCTACATTCTGAGGTTCCTCTTCTGTTGAGTTTATATCGATGGATTCAATTTTGTCAGTTTGAACAAGTTCTTTATTCACTTCATTAACCACTTCAGCACAGATCTGATCAGCCTGAGTTTCCTCCCCTTGATTATAAGGTAAAATGACAACTTCCTGGTCAGAGGATTCTGGGATAACTCCTTCGATTATTTGTAGATATTCTACAGGAACTTCTCCTCCCGACACCTCCTGTAATTCTTGAACTTCTGCTATTGTGATAACTGTTTCTTCATCAACACCATTTGATTCAACTTGAATATTGTGACTATTGTTATCACTCGACATCACAGAAATACTATTTTCTAAGTTCTCACTGTTTTGTTGTTCTGTTTCCATGACAACTGTTTCTATGGCAGCAAGGTTTTCTATGTTAGAATCTATTTCACCTTCTTGCTGTATCTGCACATGTTGAACCATTTTATTATTTAGATCTTTTATCAGTTTCACAATCTTTTTGTCTTTGACTTGGTCCACACTATCGGCCTGCATGGAAACAGGAATAGGCTGACCACTTCCGTCTTTGTAGATGAATTGAAGCAAACCGTCTTTTTGAATAACTTGAGCTTCCTCTTTTTGGTTGGTATGCTTTCTGCTTAAATGAGTTTTCAGTTGGCCACCACGCTTAAATGATTCGAAACATAACTGACAGACATATGGTTTTGATCCAACATGTTCCTTTTCATGCCGTCGTTTACTAGAAGGATCACTAAATTTAGCATTACACACCTCACATGCATATGGCTTACGACCTACAAATAAAATAGAAGTTTTGTATTCCAAAATGTTGAAAATATCATCAATATGATGGTACAGTACAACTTCAATGGCTGGAACACCCAAAGGACTGAAGAAAACAGAGCTAAAGGAGTGTTCAAAATATAGTGGTCGAACTATGTCTGAACGTGAACAGAGGGACCTAAAAAAGTTTAGAGACATCCTTGGAGTTATCACAGTTCCAGCCATCAAAGTTCAAATGTATTACTAACTATTTGTGAACAATAACTTAAATGTTATATATTACCTGAATGTACAAGAAATCAAGTTTAACAATATATGTTCAAAAGCATTATCTTAAATGAAATTTGTACAATAACTTTTATGTGATTACCTTTATTCAGAATTACTTAAATATGATTATCTGTATGTATAATTACATAAACCTGTTTCTCTAATGATATGTCAAGTTTAAACCGGTTTTGACCCGTTGGATAACTTTTCTTTATTCAACGTATGTTGAATAAAGCCCCGTGCTATTTCCCGCCAAATATATTCGGGATACAGTTCTCGGTGTTTATCATTGATCATTAGAGAAAAAGATTACACCACTTTATCCCGATTATTACCATATTTTATCCACTCTCGATAGTAAAATTTAAAAATTCTAAAATGCTCGGCAAGCCTCGCAATTAAAATTTTAAAATTTAACTATCTCTAGTGGATAAAATATGGTAATGAACGGGATCTTGTGGTGTAATCTATATTTATCTTTATTTGCAAGTACTTGTATGTACAATAACTTAAACATGAAGGCCTGTGTGTGCAATTACTTATATGATTACCTGTAGATATAAATGCCTTTAAATTTATGTTCCATAACTTTAATACAATTATCTGTACGTACAATAAATTAAATGTGATGGCATGTATGTACAATTGTGTAAAGGTTCAATTACTTGTACATGTATGTACAATAACTTAAACGTGATGGCATGTATTTGCAATTGTGTAAACGTTCAATTACTTGTACATGTATGTACAATAAATTAAACCTGATGGCATGCATGCAATTGTGTAAAGATTCAATTACTTGTACATGTATGTACCACAACTTAAATGTGATGGCATGTACAATTGTGTAAAGGTTCAATTACTTGTACATGTATGTAAAATAACTTAAACGTGATGGCATGTATGTGCAATTGTGTAAACGTTCAATTACTTGTACATGTATGTAAAATAACTTAAACGTGATGGCATGTATGTGCAATTGTGTAAATGTTCAATTAATTGTACATGTATGTAAAATAACGTGATGGCATGTGTGTGTAATTGTGTGAACGTTCAATTACTAGTACATGTATATACAATAACTTAAACGTGATGGCATGTATGTGCAATTGTGTAAACATTCAATTACTTGTACATGTATGTGTAATAACTTAAACGTGATGGCATGTATGTGCAATTGTGTAAATGTTCAATTACTTGTACATGTAAGTACAATGACTTAAACATGATGGCATGTATGTTCACTTGTGCAATTACTTAAATATGATTACCTGTAAATGTAAAAACTTTTATGTTCAATAACTTAAATGTGATTATCTGTATGTTCAAAAACTTTCATGTGATTACCAGTATGTTCAAAAACTTTCATGTGATTACCTGTATATGTCATCACTTAAATGTGATTTCCTGTATATTTATATGTGATTACCTGTATACTTAAATGTGATTACCTGTATGTACAATCTTGTGTCTTGTTAAGTCAGATTGATGTGCAAAGGCCTTACCACATTCTGTACATTTAAATGGCCTCTCACCTGGAATGAGTTTGTACATAAAACATGATCAAATTAACTAAATAAAATGCAAGAGTGCTTTTGGGAACACAAGTGTCACATGCACTACTTGTACAAATGACAAAGTCAAGTAACAGTATGGAAATCTAGCTAAAAGTAATGAAAAAAATGCATGATGCATATCTGAAATAATTATGAAATAATCTCAGCAAGTTTGGTTGGAAAGGGCGAACTTTTTTTCCATTAAAAATCTTTAAATATACATTTTCTTTCAAGAATAATTCATTAAAGATGAGTTCAAATTACAGGTATACGGGTAGTTAAACACAAAATTCTTACAAAAATTATTTTCTTTGGCAGTGAATGGAGTGTACACCCCCTACACCCCTTAAAAAGACCCTGGAATCCAGGGATACTTTTTATTAGTTTTTTTTTTGTTGATATTTTGCTTTTAAATTGTATTTATAAGAACTGAATACATTATTTTGAAGTTTCATAGTTTAAGATAATGTTTATGGAGAGTATGACTTCAACATGGCATGCTCACATTTATACCTAAATGAAATTTCAAATAAAAATAATGCATTCAATTCTTATTCAATACTTAGGTGGTATAGGAATTTAAAAGGGGTAAGACTATTTTCAGATATTAGCCAGGCTTAATCCATGTTATAACAGAGTGCAAAAATAACAATATTTTAAAATAGCTCATAGTCATTCACTGAAAATTAGTAATTTTTAGTTGAAATGTAAAAGAAAAATATCCTTTTTCCAAATCATAAAATTTATATCAGAGAGAATTTTGATTAATTTAATATATTGCTAACATTAGTATTGATTTTTCTTAAAATAAGTAATCCAACTTATTTTCATAAAATTTCTAAAAATTAAATTTTTGCAGTGATATTTTTTTAATTATCTCCCCTGTCTCAATACTGTGGAAGTACTTTTATTCGTGGTCACCAATTTTCGTGGTTTTCATAAATATCACTATTTCGTGGGTACTTGAATTCGTGGTTTCAAATTCCACACATTAAAGCTCAAGGGGAAATATGCATTTCGTTGGGAACTTAATTTCGTGGGTTTTGGGAACCACGAATTCCACGAAAATTGGAACCCCACGAACAATAGTACTTTCACAGTATTTAACAATACAAATATCACTCTGATATGCAAAATAAAAACTTTATTATACAAAATGAACCAATTTCTTGTGCTGTAAGCAAAATATTGTAAAAGATTTGTCCAAAATTTAAAATGTTTGAACCTTTCTTTAATAAAAGACACACACCGAATTCAAAATGTTTGAATACATCTATACAAAACATTGCAATTTAAATACAGTTATCTCCCATTTTCAATTTTCTAACTCTGCTTATATGGTTAAGTTTTTTATATAAATTTTAAAAAAATATGAATTATAGTGTAGCTTTGAACAAGACCAATTACATGTCTGGACCTATGTCACCGTCACTTATGTTCAACTGAGAATTTGTTTTTTTAACCCAACCTAACAAAATGTCACGAATAGGTTTACCAATTCAAACAAGTATTCACTGACCTTATAACAAAACATTCTTCAAATGCAAGTTATAATTGAGGTTATATTAAGTTCAGCCCTATTACTGTTAAAGACAAAAAAAGGAAGAAGAAAACAAAAAACTAAATGTACAAAGTTGACCAAAGCATAAAATGAAAATAGTCCATATCACTTAAGCAAAGGTGAAAACCAAACCTGAGTTTCAAATAAACACATACTTTGAATCTTTATGAGAAAATATGTGAAATCAATCCAAAATTCAAGAATAGCTGCCCATGATCAGTGCATTCAAAACACTGCAATGTCTCTGGACAAAAATTGAGTACCATATGATGATATAATATGATACAATACAATACAAAGTACAAGTTCAATAATAGATAAATTTGACATTTTTTTAATCAAAACTGGCCTAAAGGGGAGGTTCACATCATCAATGTGTTCAAACAACAGTGCAAATTTTCAGAATTATTTTGACAGAGATGTGAATGTTTCAGATTACACAAACCAGGCACTGTAATGTCAAAATATGCTGAAAATGAGGCCGAAAAAATAAAATACCTGTGTTTCCGGTAACATACTCTTCAAAATTAGGGTCGGTAGGTAGGCATTTTTTTTTATATTTTTCTAAAACTTTTTACATAGACTTATAGAGTGTAACTTCTGGACTTTAACACTGCTTCTTTAAAAATTACCAAAAAAAGTTTAGGGTAGGCATTTTTAGCCCCAAAAATCTAGGGTCGGTTGGGTTACCAGAAACACAGATTTTTATTATTCTGCCTGACCAAGTTCAACAATGAATAAATTCAACATTTCTCATTCAAATCTGCTCACAAGGGGAGGTGCACATCTTCATTGAGTTCAGAACAACTGTGAAACAAAAGTTTCAAAAGCATCAGGTATAAGGTGTCTGAGTTTCAGATTACACAAACTTGGTACCCCCAAAGCATGACGGACGGACGGACGGATGGATGGACGGACGGATGGAGTTGAGCGGCTCTGAGACCTGCAGTCACCGTTGGTGATGCAGGTAAAAACCACATTTTACTATACCATTATATTTTGGTCTTATTGAATCAGAAATAAGATCAATTGAATTTCAGTTTTATACTGAATTAATGGTCAGAAACCTATTGACATACAAACCTGTATGGACCTTCATATGAGATCTCAGATACACATTTTGAGAAAATCTACGTCCACAAATATTACAGGAAAATGGCAAATCTGATGAATGTGTAAAGAGGTGACGTCGTAAACAGCTGACCTGACGAAAATATTTTGAACAAATATGGCATTGGTGAGGTTTTTGTTTAGTATGACGAGATAAATGTTCTTGTAGACTAACATTACTGGCAAACTTGTTCTTACAGATGACACATTCAAATGGTTTTATACCTGAAAAAAAAATTCATACAGCAATTATCAGATTTGCAAGGGCCCAGAGTTGCCAAGCATCACTAAATTTGGCCTGGGCACCTAGAAAGTCAAAGACATAGAGAGACATGGTTACCAAAACATTTTGACAGTTTTGATTTATCTTTATTTGGTCCCAAAAAAATCCTCGGGGATATTATGAAATCTGTTTTTAGGAACTCAACAACCCTTGATGTAGAATTTAATTCAAGGTTGCCAGTTTGGCCAAAACTGAGGACTGCTCAGATGACTGATTAGTGAATTTTTGGACTCCACTGAGCGCATGTTGTATGGTTTAAATCAGCAATGTGCAGTAATTTAGCTGGCCCTTATCACTTTTGCCTTTTATGAAGTAGGGAATTTTTTTCAGCCTGCAATTCGGGACTTGGAATTTTGATAATCACCAAAAATATCTATTGTTTTATTTCAACCTTGTTGCAAACTGTACAATGAAGGATGACATTTATATAGAAGAGTATTTTTGGCAAAGAATTCTTATCTAATTGACATTATACATGTAGTTGATAAACGACATGTAAATGTGCTGTTTTGATCCCCCTTTGCAACATCTGTTTTCTTAAATATTCATATACCTGCTTATAAGTCTACTTGATTACTAGTTGATAGTCCTGAGTAACCATGGAGTTCCTTTCTCAAACACTGCCAATTTTCTCAACTTCCTGTGTTATTATGCTCATGGGCAGAACACATTCAATAAAAATTCTCAACAATCTGCTTTTTTCCCAGTTTACTAATTATATATATAAGAAATTTATGCCTGACACTCTGCTCTCTTTTTACATGCGCTTTTTAACTTTATGACCAAAGAAGCCAATACTGTTTCGAGCGTAAATCCAACCGAAAGTCACTACATATACTTGTGATTGTGATTGCCTTCTACATGTATTAGTCTTTTATCGGGCAACGGATGATAGCGGTTACATTGTAAGCAGTTGTTAATTTTGCCACTTAATTTTATGTTTGTTGATGCCCCCTCCCACCCCCCTCCCCCCCTCCCCCCATGCATGGGTAATAAATAGTATGGCAATGAATTCCGCTAAAACTGTGTTAGGGTCTGTCTCGAACTTACTATAAAGTATGAGCAAAGCTCATTGTAGAAGGCCTCATGGTGATTTCAAGATGAAGAAAAACAATAAAATTACTGTTCCTTTGCTTGTTTTTGCCATGTATTTGTAGAGACTTTGTCTCATGTGAAATTACACCATATCCTTCTATTGTTAATTAAAGACTGGAGTTTGTCTCTCCTGCAAGTGTGGAGTCCGTAAAAAGATTTCCCGTACAAGATGTATGCTCTCTGTATATTTCAGTTATGGCAAACTTGTTATTGAGAGAATATCTCATATGGATACACTATGGTACTTTCAAATTTTGACATTTTATTTTTTGTAATTTCAAAGTGTTATTCAGACCACTCTGTTTATAGTTCCCACATCTCACTATTTTATTACGCCAAATTGTCTTACAATTGACTCCATGAGTGCCCTGTGATTGTTTATGTTGTGACTGTCTTTTATGAGTCTTTTTGTACAGTAACGGACAGCAGCGGTTGCAAGAACACTCTGCCAGTTAATTTTATGCTTGTTGACGATCTCGCATCCATGGGTAATTTAGAGCATGGATGTAGCTTTGTTCAACAATTAGCAATAAATTTCGCACAAACAGGTGCTAGGGGCCATCTTGAACTAATTGTGAGGTATGAGCAAAGCTTATTGTTGAAGGCCTCATGATGACTTAAAGATGAAGAACAACAACAAAAGAGTGTTCCATTGCTTGTTTTTCAAAATGTATTTGTAAAGACATTCTATCATATGCATTTACTCCATATCCTTTCATCTTAAATATACTTTTAATGGTTGAAACATCCTTTTAATGGGAGTTCACACTTTAAGTGCCTTAGTTCTGAATGTCTTCTTTTTATTTTCGTGCAATGTGGTTGCCTCATATCCTTGTTGTGGCTTTGTTTTTCTGCATTCTCATTTTTTCCATGTCTCTGGATTTTAATTTTTGTAATTATCACATCCATCCCTTGTTCCTTCCTTATTGTACTGCCATTGTTTTAAAGAAAAACATCTCATATGTTCAAATAAAGGTCTAAGCCGAGCGCAGCATGATACGACCGCAGCATGTCGAATACTGAAATTTGAACAAGTGTAATTCAAAATGAATGAGGACACAGTAGAGAGCTTGACATGTACAGTAATTAAATGGACCAAATAAAGAGCTTGAATCAGTTGCAATTTTAGCACCTTTGGCCCCTTTAGCTCGGAAACGGTAAAAGCTATGCCACTACTGAAAGCTTATATCAAGAAGAATCCAAAGAAAAAACTGATCGAAATCCGATGAATAATAAAGATTTCAAATATTTCGAAAAATTACAATTTTGGCCCCTCTGACTCCTTGTAGCTCGAAAACGGTAATAGCTATGCAAAATCCACTGATATACTACCGACAGCTTACATCAAGAGGAATCCAAAGAAAAAAATCCTATTGAAATCCGATGAAAAATAAAGATTTCACATATTTTGAAAATTTGCAATTTTGGCCCCTTTGACCCCTTGTAGCTCCGAAACCGTAAGAGCTACGCAAAATCCGTTGACATAGTTCTGAAAGCTTATATCAGGAGGAAATTAAAGAAAAAAATCCCATCGAAATCTGATGAAAAATAAAGATTTCACATATTTCGAAAATCTGCAATTTTGGCCCCATTCACCCCTCGTAGCTCGGAAACGGTAAGAGCTAAGAAAAATCTGTTAACATTATACTGAAAGCTTATATCAAGAGGAATTCAAAGAAAAAAATCCCATCGAAATCCGATGAAAAATAAAGATTTTATGTAATCTGCATGTTTGCAATTTTTGCCCCATTTGGCCCCTCATAACTTGAAAAGGAAACAAATTATCAAAAATCTGATACTGCAGCGCCTATTTATTTTTCATAAGGATTCCATTGCAAAAAACGGCATCAAAATCGGACTAAAAATAAAAAAATAAAATTTTTAAAATTCGCCCCTTTTGGACCCCATTTATCTCATGAACGGTACATGCGACGTGAAATCCGTTGACATACCACTGATTGGAAATTACCTCAGGAGCACACTGAAAGAATACCCATCAAAATCCGATAATTAATAAAAATTCTACAGCTAAATAAGTGAAAACACCCGATTTTGCCGTTTTTGGCCCCTATTTTAAAAACGGGAGGGGCCATAATAACCAAAACTGATCCACACCTTCCTTTTGTGCCGAGGAACATTGTGTTAAAATTTCATGAGGATTGATCAACTTGAACTTGAGTTATTGGCCAAATTTAAAGTGTCTACAGACAACGACGCCGACGACAACAACGACGACGATGACAGCGCCATACCATTATACGACCACAAAATTTTTTGCGGTCGTATAAAAACATGGCCTCATTCAATAGGCCATAAAATACAGTGTGATGCTTACAGCATTCATTATACATGAATCTTTCAAACAATACTAACCCATATGTGACAGTCTGTGTCTCCTCAAACTTTCATTACTCCTGAAGGCTTTCCCACATCCAGTGAAGTCACATTTAAATGGCTTTTCATCTTCATGTATCTTTTCATGTGTTTTTAGATTTCCTGAAACATGCATAATATACTGTAAATATTGAAGGTTGATATCTATAAACAAAGCTATGCATTAACAGCTAGACATGCATTGAATATGTAAAAAGAAGACTACATATTAATAAAGCATACCTCAAGTACATTTCCTAAATATTGAGTAGTTAAAAATGTCACATCTTTTATACTGGTACTCCATATGTGGTGACTGAGAAATGTACAGTCAGTGACATCTACTGTGAAAGTGCTATTGTTCGTGGGGTTCCAATTTTCGTGGATTTAGTAGTTGCTAAAACCACTAAATTAAGCTTCCATAGAAAGGCATTTTTTTTGTCGAGAGATTTAATGCACAGTTTTCCAAACCTCCAGTTTAAATACCCACGAAATAGGGATATTTGTTAAAACCGCAATAATTGATGTCCAATAAAAGTACTTAGGGCTATTCCATTTAAAATTCCCACCGGGGGGTGGAACACCATATCTTTTTTTTCTGTTGGTGGTGGGTAAATTTCTATTGTATCCTAATAGTGTAATTATATATTTAATTTTTTTTCTCTTGGTGGGGGGGGGTATAAAAATAAGTGGCGTTCCACCCCCGGTGGTAATTTTTACTGGAATAGCCCTTACACAGAATTACATAGTGTTGCTGTGTCAGCATCTAATTTAGGTTAAAAAGGGGTTTTCATAAGTTTTCATATGTTTACTGGACTAATTGTAGTAAATATTTATTACTCAGTGTAAATGGGTGAAATTACATCTTGTGAATGACAAATTAAAAGTACAAACAAAATAATGAACAAGTGATGACCCTAAAAGATGTCTCGCCCGTCCCTGCCGGCTTCTAAATTGATGTGAAATCTAAGTGAACTAATCAGAAAAGTGAACATGCTCACTAGACCGTGAAATTGAGGTCAAGGACAAAAGTCACCTGCCAGACTGACATGTACTACCCAAGACCAACCTACATACCAAATATTATCAACCTACCACTTCTAGGTATTGAGATATGGACTTAAGCAGAAAAACTTAACATGGCCACTAGACCATGAAATTGAGGTCAAGGACAAAAGTCAAGTGCAAGCCTGACATGTAATACCCAAGACCAACCTACATACCAAATATTATCAACCTACCACTTCTAGTTGTTGAGAAATGGACTTAAGCAGAAAAACTTAACGTGGCCACTAGACCGTGAAATTGAGGTCAAGGACAAAAGTCACCTGCCAGACTGACATGTACTACCCAAGACCAACCTACATATCAAATACTTCTACTTATTGAGAAATGGACTTAAGCAGAAAATCTTAACGTGGCCACTAGACAGTGAAATTGAGGTCAAGGACAAAAGTCACCTGCCAGACTGACATGTACTACCCATGACCAACCTACATACGAAATATTATCAACCTACCACTTCTAGTTATTGAGAAATGGACTTAAGCAGAAAAACTTAACGTGGCCACTAGACTGTGAAATTGAGGTCAAGGTCACATAACGTTATGTCCGTCAGGTAGCACTTGATAAGTACTACCACTGGACCAAATATGATGTTCCTACATCAAAGGGTTTTCAAAATATCCTGCATTTAGTAAAAGTTAACGCCGTCGCCGTCGTCATACTTTGCATGCATATGTCTCGCTTTCGCGACTTTTGTCGCGGGCGAGACAAAAATCTGAATAGGATTTGGCTTGATCAACATAAAACTTATCCTTTAAATATAGCCTAGTAGTTTCAGTAGATTTAATGATCATTGATTCCAAAAAAAAATTCCAGATTTTTATTTCTGCATAGTTGTCCATCATGTTGACCCTGGCCATTATTTCTACAATATTCATCAGTGCTATCATTTCTGCATAGTTGATCTTGGCACTTATTTCTGCATAGTTGACCTTGGCCTTTATTTCTACGTAGTCGACCTTGGTCTTTATTTCTACTTAGTTGATCGGGACCTTTATTGCTTCAAAATTCACCATTGCTATCATTTTTGCAAAGTTGATCTTGGCATTTATTTCTGCATAGTTGATCTTGGCCTTCATTTCTGCATAGCTGACCTTGGCCTTTATTTCTCCTTAGCTGACCTTGGCCTTTCAAAGATACAATGATAACTACGTGTACAACTAAAATACCTTTTGACGAAAACAACTTATGGCATGTCTCACATTCAAAACCTTTGGCATCTTTTTTCTTCGATGGCGTAATACTTTTATTCGTCTGTGATTTGATGTCCTGGATTTCGTTGTCTTCCTTGTTTTCTTCTTCATTTGAGGAATTTTTAGCTTTATGATTAGCAATTGCTGATGAAATAGTCTGTTGCAAACCTTCATTGAGTGACTCGTACTCCAGAATTTGACTTGTTGAAGATCCTATATCTGTAAAAATTGAATCAACAAAAAAATATAAATATGTGTAATAGCTTGTGACAAAGTTTCAAAATCTATATCTTATGCCATTGTGCAGAAAAGCATGGCAAAAAGTGTGAAAGACACAATAATGCTTGAGACAACTCCAAGAGTGCCATAAAACCTATAAAAGAAACTTTAAATCCACTTTCCTATTATTTCTTAGCCTCTTTAAGACATTACCATCATTATGCAAAAACCAAATAAATGTTTGCTAATCAAGGAAAAAGTAATGTTCTCTTAAAATTTCATATTTGATACTCTCATAGGGGAACCCCATGAATAGAGATATATATAGAGATGTATATATGTACTAGTAACTCATGGTGTACATCTTCAATATACACTGAAACATTACTGCAAGTTTGGCTGAAAATTACGAAGCAGTTTAGGATTTTGCTATGATTTTGATGCGACTGTGGAAGGAAGGACAGATGAACAGATGCAACAACACAAATAATGATCCTTTCTCTTAAGATTCAACATCATTACCCATTCCTTGCACGAATAGTTATTTGTGGCACACAACCAGACTTTGAAGCTGGAGTTACATATGAACTAGTTGAATCTCTTTACCATGAATTTCATTGGTTGAGTGACGAGTAATAGCACATTGCGCATGATGTGTTATGAATTTTTCAATGTTTCTATTGGACCACTGTGAACTCTCGTTTGCCATGATTAACGTTGCCTATTACGTTGTTGTTATTCTAAACAAAAACAACAACGTCACAAACAAGCAAACACAGAACAGCAGTTCGGCACAAAACATTCACTGCATTTAAGGTAGATCGACACTAATACACGGCGCATTCGATTGGCGCATTTTCGAAACACGAGTCAGATGCAGTCTTGACTTGATTTTCAAGCCGGAATATTCCTGTATTGGCCTATTCATTGTGACGTCATTATAGATTAGCATACACTTTCCCGCGAATTAGCTCCCCTTTCCCGTAAATACTGTCTATTTCGTAAACTATATAAAATAACTTTCTTAATCGAACGGTGACATGCAGCTTTTTTAAGCGTAACAGATAGCTTAAGTGTATATCTATGAAATATCAAAAAATAAAAAAAAATCTGTCTGATATTTATTTTACATGAAAGCTAAACAATAAGCATGTTCTCACAGTTCCCTATATATTCTTTGTAAATATTGCTGAAAAATACTGAATTTCGCCTGATTTTCAAAGCCAGATATTAGGAAAAGATGATCGGTGACATATCATTTTTATTTTATTTTTGGAACATATAGGTTAAGACCTACAAATATCTTAAAAGAAAAAAATTCTGTCTGATATTTTTATTAGGATCGAACTACCTTAATTATGAAAATCATAAGAGTAATAATTTCAATAACTCGAAAGAATTGTATGTCACTGGATATCAACGCTCTTTATGTAATTTCAAATGTAACAAACTCGCCATAGGCTCGTTTGTTATATATTGAAATTACATAACTCTACTTAATATCCAGCCATATACATTCTTTTTCGTTATGAATACTATATATGTGGATGCTACACTAGTTGCAGGCAACACAGAAACTGAACAGATATATACCTGAAGACTGGATAAGTATTACTACTTCATTTTCAGATTTCTTTGGTCTACCTGAAAAAACAAAAACAAAACAAAATATGTATACAGTTATAATTACATGTACATGCATATACTGCTATTCTTATGCTGATAATGCACCGACAAGGATAAAATAGTCATGTAAATTGATGATTATATGTCTTCAGATTAATAAAGGATATCTTACATATTTCTTTTCTCTATATATAGAATTATTCGCACATATTGTCAAAAAGAAATTCAAGTATGAAAAATCTAAATGGCACCAGGGTGCACAAGCCGAGTTTCAACTTCAAATATCATGTGACCAAGTTAATGTGAAGACAAAAATATTACTAAAATTTATTATCTTACCAAATATTCAAAATTCTAAGAATTTAAGAAGGTCTGTTTTCTAGTTTCA
>MJUU01042383.1:181715-193777 GCA_002080025.1 Modiolus philippinarum
CAAATATGGTACCTTTAGAAAGGTCTCATCATAAGGAAGTTGCATACCAAATATGAACACCCTACCACTAAAAGCCTAACTTCCAGAAGCATGGTTAAAGTTTTTTAAAAATTGCCCTAAGAGCAAGGTCAAGGTCAAAATGTCTACAAATATGGCACCACTAGAAAGCTCTCCTGATAAGGAAGTTACATACCAAATATGAACACCCTACCACTAAAAGCCTACCTTCTAGAGGCAAGGTTAAAGTTTTTTAAAAATTGCCCTTAGGGCAAGGTCAAGGTCAAAATGTCTACAAGTATGGTACCAAAAGAAAGCTCTCATCACAAGGATGCCACATACCAAATATCAACATCCTAGTTCTTCAGGTCTCCATTCCAAAAGCCAGGTTAAAGTTTTGCTGACGCCGACGACGCCGACACCGGGGTGATGACAATACCTCTCTGGACATTCGTCCCGGCGAGCTAATAAAAAGGATTCTACAGTCAAATAAGTGAAAACAGCCAATGTTACCCCTTTTTAACCTCTGTCACTCTGTGACCTTGACCTTTGACCTGACCTAATTTATTTTTGCTTATTTATGTTCCTCTTGACTAGACCTATACACTTGCCAAGTATGAAGAGTCTACCTTATATAGTTCAAAAGTTACAAATGTATAGTCAAGGTTAAAGTATCGGATGCACAGGCAAACAGACAGACATGACAAAAACAATAAACCCCCGATCATCGATCTGGGGGCATAAAAAAATTACCTGTGCCTTCTGACCCCAGCATTCATTTTCCCAAAAAATTTTACCAGGCCATTCTAATAAAAATAAAGGGCTATGCTGAGCGCAGCATGATAAAGGCTGCAGCATGATGACCACTGAAATTTGAACAAGTGTAGTTTAAAGCAAATGTGGACACAGTAAAGAGGGTGGCCAGGAACCTAAAATTTAAACCAAGGTTTACATGTAAGTGTGCCAAGAAACCTCATATTTAAATCTGAAAATGATCTGTATACTAGAACCAAAAGTTATGCTGTCCACAGACACATACGCCGATGCAGATGCCGACGCCGACTGGGCCATACCATAATACAACCGCAAAAAATTTTGTGGTCGTATAAAAATACCTTGAAATAAACAGTAAATGCCAAATGGTGATTTGTAAGATTACATGTACTGTGAAAGTACTTTCATGATGTTCATTTGTGGACATCAAACTTCATAGCTTTTTTTTATAAATATCACTGTTCTGTGAGTACTAAAGTTCTCAAAATTTCCTTTGTTAACTCTCTAAGGAAAAAATAAATTTCTTTGAGAAATCAATTCTATCGTTTTAGCTAACCACAAAATCAATGAAAACCCACAAACAATACTTTCATAGTATGTTATAATTAAGGGCTGAGGCCATAATAAAATATATCCCACATTCTCATCCCCAATGTTTTCAGTCACCTACAAAAATCTTATTTTGAATTTTTGGCCAAGTCAGGAAAATTTCTTTTAAAATGACAGAATTTTTCAACAAATTTTGATAAAATATATCAAGTAAAATTTGCATGCCCGCACCAAATTTCGAGAAAAATGGATGAAAATCTAGGAATTATTTCATTATGGCCTAAACAAAGCTTAGCATGATACCACTGCTGCAAATTGAATACTACATGTAGTACATTCAGGGATGCAAATTACCAGGGGCCCAGTAGCCCAAGGCCCCTAAAATTTGACCTGGGCTACTTAAATTATAAAACCAGTAGCCCAGGTTGCTACTGAAATATCCTGAAATTTTGGTTGACATTATAGTGCTGGGCTAGTAAAATATTGGCTGAGCTACTGAATTTTGTTAGGCAGGGGGCCCAGGTGGCAACTTTGCCAATATTGTGAATTTTCTTCCCTGACATTTGGACAAGTGCTGATACAAATAAATGTAACATATTGAGCTTATAGGAATAGTAAAGTGTTACTTTGTATCATTATGATATGTCCTATAGATGTAAATTCATGCTGCACACAGACAACAATGAAGACTGCATGCCCCACACCATACATGTGTAATTAATACAAAGACAAAATTTCATGATTGAAAAGGTAGTTGACTGGTATCAATTTGATTCTGAAATAACCGCTGTACTTGATTTCCATGAACTTGAACCATTTTAAGATATAAATGTGACCTGATAGCCATACATCAAAAAGAAGCTTTGAATGTAGTCAAACATGTTTGTCTAAAACATATTTTACTCCAAAACAAAGGATGTGTACAACCTAACATGTTTAAGAGGGAGGAAGGACATAAATGAACAGATTTACACTGTATATGCCTGGAAATAATTCCAAAATTTGAGTTAAAAAGAAAAAGTAACTCAAATTTTGGAATTATTTCCAGGTTTGCTTCCATTGATTTATCCTCTTTTTACCCTTTTGGGGCCATTTAGGGCTTGCTATATGGTGTGAGGTTCCTCACTGTGTTGAAGACCGTACAGTGACCCCTAGATGCTTTGTTTTGGGTCGTTTTAACCTGGATATGGGATGTTGTCTCCTTGACATTTACCCCATTTCCTTTCTTTTTCATATATACAGTGTAAATACATGTACAGGCTGTTCATTTATGTCCCTCCTTCCTCTTAAACATGTTAGGTTGTACACATCCTTTGTATTGGAGTTAAATGTGTAATATACTTAGGGTGAATAAAATGTTCAACACAATACTTGTATTATACTATTCCACTCAAGTGTGTTTGAGTGATCAGTGTTAAAATAATATACATGTAGACAAAACGGAAAACAATTTGGACCTGCGCTGTTAAATATGCCAGATAATATAATTGATTTATAAAAAAAATACCTAAATTTGAATGGAATCATTCTTCTTCTTGCAGGAACTTTTCCTGATCTTCTTTCGATATCATAATCATTAGCTTGAACAGCTATTTCGACAGAAGACTTGTCGTCTTTCAAGAGATCAACATTGTTATTTGAAGTTTCGGTATTGTCAATCTGCTGAGAGTCAATATGGCAGGTCTTATCTTGTACCGAATCTTCAGAACTAGTTGCAGACACAATTGGCTGACTACTTGTGTAAATGTCATTACATTCAGTATTGTCAGTTGATGCAATATACATTGATTTGTATTCTGTACAATCTGTAGAATTGTCGCTACCTGTAACCATGACAACAACCCCAGAGTCACCTTTAGCTGTAACAACTCCTTGTTCTTCACATTTAATGATATAACCAGATGCATTGTCAACTTGCACCGTTAGTGTTTCACTACCAGATAACTGTAGTTGATTCTGAAGATCTTCAAGCGAAATGTATTTTGTTCCTCCTGATGTTTCAGATATGGAGTCTTCACCTACAAATATATATAGAATTATTTATACATGTAATATGTGCATGCCTACATGCAGTATCAAAGGAAATAGTCTCATTCCAGAAATTCTTAGTAAAATAAACTGAATCCAAAACTACCTGTAATGCACATTAACATGGAGTCTGAGGAAATAAAGCCTTCAATCCAAGATTTTTTATTCTTCAAATCATCAGTAAAGGTAATATTAGCAGATTAATGCATTAGTTGACAACCAATGTTTTTTGTGTGTGCAAAATTTCAAATTAAACATATTAAAATAAAACTCCAGAACTATTTTGAATTATCGTGATTGTCAAAGATAATTGCTAAAATAGTTTACTTTTTTTCTCTATTTTGTTCCCAGTGAACTAGTGTTTTTATAAAAAAAAAAATATGACTTTTCAAACAAAAAAATTGAAGGTCAAAATCCCCGTATTTCATATTTTTGGAGTAAATCACCAAATCAAGACATCTTGGGATTGGGCCATAATTTAAACAAATCTTTGTTTCCCTCAATCGACCCTACCTAATGATGTTGAATACCAGGTAGGTAGGTAGGTAGGAAAATTATTTTCAAAATGTTTACTAAAATGTATATAGAAATTACTGGTTTTTTATCCAAATTTGAGTTCAATTTTTTTTCTGAAAAGTCAATAAAATTTTTTGGTTATACTTAGGACCATTTCTTCATAGTCGGTGGGGTAAGGGGAAACAAACAATGTATTCAATTCTGGCCTTATGATCTTCAATATTTTGCTTGAAATGTAATACATTTTCAGTAAAAATGCAACTTAACTTACAGGTCCAATTTAGGCACCCACATTTTTATTCATGGATACCAATTTTCGTGGATTGCAGACAAGTCGTTAGTTCATGGATCAAATTCTTAAATTCATGGTTTAGGATTTTTGACAGTACAAATCAAAGGGAGATTTGTATTTTGTTGGGTATCAAATTTCGTGGTTTAAGTTAACCATGAAATCCACGAAAATTGGTACCCCATGAACAGTTGTAATTCCACAGTAGTTCCAAAATTAAGCAAAATAAGACATATCTTGACTGTATAATATAGCTAGCCCTTTAGTGTTTGAAGCCAACCTTCCCTATTTGTGGGGGATTTCTCCCATAATTTTTAATTTTCAGAGAGCAGTTATTTATCCCTTACTTATCAAAACAAAACAATCATTAGTTTAATGCAATGTGACTGTATTGTCCTGAAGATGCTAAAAAACAACATAAAAGAGGATTTGATCCCCCCTTTATTGGTTTTGTGGTATGCCTGGAGATGTATCACGCGTCAAAACCCCGATGAGCATTTTTAAAAGTTGGCAGGTATTATAGATTACACAGTCTGTAAGTGTTACTGCCCCAATACAACAAAAAATACTGGAAAAAAATACCTTAGGCCGTGCCTACCTCATCAATCAGCGCATAAATTTAAACAAAGAAATATACATCTTCAAAAAGTTGTAGGATCATACAACTTTTTTAACTAATCAATTATAGTCAATTTCCAGATTTCTTCAAAATTGATCTTCATTTTTCAAAATTTAATTGTTCTATCAAATGACATGAATGATGTAGTAAATTACCAACTAAAAAGAACAATAGTCAATAGAAGATTTTTATCTGATACTTCAAATATTAATTGTCTCCAATAATAGACTCGCCTACAATTGGGCTCATCCATTATTGCCGCGACAAATATTTTTTCGTACCAAAAACAAAACTTTCATTATTCTTTATATATCTTCCCTTCTTGCATGCTGGATTATACATGTACATGTATTTGTAGATAAAAGTATTCTTACATGAGCAGATGGCTAAAATTGTAATAAATTGTTCCTTTTGTTATCTCACAAACAGTAGTTCATTCAACTTTGATGACAAATGAAAAAAAAGTTTAACTAGGCTGGCTTTTGCTAGTGCCGGTACCAAGTCCGGCTGTCCCGAGTTCCTATTGTTTTCTACATTTGTCTCTTGTCTTATTCATGTTTTTCTTGTGTAGTTCCATTGTAATTATAATTTTCAGCCATTGTAGGTGTTTTCTGTAATCCAATTTTTTACATATATAGGTCATGCAGACTTGATGCACTTAAAATTTTTCGGAGAGCTAAATACCTAATTGTTTTATACAACTTAAGCAACATTATTTAATGGATATCAACTCATTTATCTCAGGTGTGTATGATGTCGACAATACCTATTGAATAAGATTATAGAAATCATCAACTAATGATCAGATCAATTTAGGTGTAAAAAGCCAATGATTTTCTTTTCACTATTTCACAAAGATACATTATGAATATGACCAAACATATTAACAATTATTTAAGCTGTTATTAATATTTTTCCAAGGGCAAGTCTATAGAACTTTAAGAATGCTATGGAAGTCCACTTTGAAATTTTTCTTAACAAAAATCATAAAAAGTATGTGAAATTTAACTACATTGTAACTGTAATGGTTTGATACATGTGTACTTATATTTTGAAAATTTCTGTCAATTTTCCAGACATAAGTAAGCCAGTTAAAACTGATTTACAACAAATCATACAAGCGATTCCTTCATTTGAATTACAGTTGAGCAAGAGACAAAGTACCACGACAAATCACTGTGAATTAGACATATCACTTTAAATTTTTGAAGAGATATATTTTTTTCCTGATTAATATATCAACATCATTCCTTTTTCATGTCAAGTGGTAGTCTTGGTAGTCTTCATCAATTTAAACAGCAAAAGAAAACATGTCGATAGATTAAACAAGAAATTATAAGTATACACATTCAGAGTGATATGTGTGTCACAGTGATTCATCATGGTAAGTCTCCCACTATACTGTACATACAATAAGTTTAAAGAATAAATTTTACATATGGACCAAATGCTACAACATGTTGGTCTCCTGTGATCAGCTACATGTACTTATATAATATACAGTTGAACCTAGTTTCTGGAGAATATCTATATGTTAAACATGTTAAAAAGGAAAATTCGTATAATTAAAAGCAACTTAACTTTGATCATGTTGAAAATTTAATAAAAAAAATGCAAAATATAAACCCCAACAAGATTTGTTGGGGTATTAAGGAAGTCCCCAGGTAATAAAAAAAAATCAATTTCAGTGCCTTAGAGGAATTAATTTTTATAAATATACTTCTCGCCAAATGACAGGTCTTTAACCACAAAAAATAAACATAAGCCATATCACTTACCATTTCAAAGATAAGCCCTTAATAATGTAAAGCATTTGAAAAGTATACGTAGATCATATGAATCACACCCTTCATAGCAATCAGCTAGATCAGCTAAACTCGGATGTACTGATGTAATTCTCAGTGTAAAACTTATTCTATTGTTAAGCCAATAAACAATGATCAGAATGACACAGATGACTATACTGAACATGCTGAACAGCAAGAATGGTATGTTTCTTTTACTGTTCAATATACTTATCTGCATCATTATGATCATTTTGTATTGGCTTAACAAAAGGCCTTTTCAAAAAATCATTTGGTCCGATCATCGGTTACGGCATTTAAATACAGTGTAACAGTTCCGGTTAACCCAACACGGCAAGTGTTGTTCATTCTGAACACAGTTCATAATACTGTCCATATTTAGATATTAGGTCATTGTTTACTGTGACACTGAACTAATTTTGTTAGAATTAAAATTTATTCAGGGGATAAGTTGTGTTGGTTAGCAAACCGTACCGAGTGATAACCGGGAGCGAAGAGTGCTTGTATCTCCACGTGATGGCAGAGTTCCAATCCAGGAAAAGATTACAACACTTTATGAAAAGGGCTATAGGATCAGTTTTCCATGGAGAATTACATCAAAGTTTACCTGAAGCTGATCGCTATGAACATGGTGAAGGGTGTGTGAAAGGAAAGTCAACTAGGTCAGAGATCAAATATATTTTAGTATCAATTGAAAGATCTAATTGCCACATGTACAAAGAATATAAATGTAATTGAAAGAAATATCTAATACTTACCATTCAAAAGATATGTAACATCTACATATATAAGGTCAGTTTGCTTAAGTTAAGGCAAGGACGTCAAATATTCTGGTTCTAATTGAGAGGCCTTTTGGCAGGGAATACACATGAGAAATATGAAATCCCTATCACTTTACAATAACTATACAGTTCAAAAGATGTATTCAAATATTAAGTACAAGTACATGTACATCACATGGTAAAATTATTACAAAGTCGAAGGAAAAATTTCCACGCATGGGTGGCAGATTTTGTAAATAAATATTCTGTCCCTGAAAAAGTTTGAAATAAATAATCTGGCCTGCACATCCAAGAAAATAAATAATCTGACCTTAGATTTATTGGAATGATACGATTATGTTATTGAAAAATAAATATTTTTGAAAATAAATAATCTGGCTCCCCCTCAGAATCAAATGGTCGTCCCCTTATAAACTTTAGGAGATATCTTATAAATAAACAATGAAGGGATATGGAGCAAATGCAAATGAGACAGTCTCCACAAATACATGGCAAAACCAAGCAATGGAACAACGCTTTAATTGTTGATCTTCATCTTGAAGTCACCATGAGATCTTCAACAATGAGCTTTTCTCATACCTCATAGTAAGTTCAAGACTGCATAGCATAGGTTTGAGTCGAATTCATTGCTGGATGACAAACAATGCTACACCCATGTTTTTTTTTTGCCATGGATGTGGGATTGTCAACAAATATTCATTAAACTGGCAAAGTGTTCTTACATTCACTGTACGTCAGTGTCATCCATTGCTTGACAAAAGCACTAGTGTCCCTAGCTGGTGGACAATGACAACATATAGGGCCTAAAATAAATTATCTGTGTTTCCAATAACATGTTCTTAAAAATTTTGGTCAGTCGGTAGGCATATTTTTTTTTTTTCAAAACTTTTTACATATACATATAGGGACTTACTTCTGGACTTGAATAGTGCTTCTTTAAAAATTGCCAAAAAAACTTTAGGGTAGGCAATTTTAGACCCTAAAATCTAGGGTCGGTCGGGACACCGGAAACAGATTTTTTTTATTTGGCCTAGACAAACAAAGGGTGCTCATCAAGTCAAATGCAAGAAAACTTGGCATTATAAATCTGTGAGATGTGGGCATTATAAACAGGTGGTAAGAATCACTTTTTGAAATAACAAAAAATAAAATGCCAAAATTTGGAAGTGTGATAGTGCATTCATATGAAAAATTCTCTCAAGAACAAGTACGCACCATAACTGAAATGTCTAGAGAGCATACACCTCTCACAAAGAGACTCTTTTTACAGGTCTACTCCACACTGAAGGAGAGAAAACTCCAGTCTTAAACTAGATGTTGTCGGAAACGACAGCTTTCCCCGCACTCCCTGTTTGACACAGGAAACAGTTGTTATACACCCTGGGCATAATTTTTTTCACTATTTTTGAAATCTACCTATTGACAGTCGTTATTGTTACTAAAAGAATTCTAGGATATATGGTTGCTAAGTGGAATTCCAAACTAGAGCTGTGGCTGAATGGCAGCCAGGGCTACCCCCGCTAATTGAACCCTGAATCAATATGGCAAGTTTAAATATAAGTGTGTGTGGACACAATACAGTTGTGGACACAGTTCAAATGTGGACACAATACAAGTATGGACAAAATGATATACCTCCCCTTTTTTCCTGAAAATTTTAAAAGACGCATTATCTCCCATTCAAAATTCAGACAGCAGCCATATTACTTCATAAAAATCTTCAGGTGGTGTACTAAAATTGTGCAACATTTCATCATAATCCATGCAGTGGTTTAGGAGAACATGCGCTGACAAGGATCACCCCTCCCCCTTTTCAAGAAAATATTCAAAGACGAATTATCTCCCCTTAGAAATTTCAGGCAGCAACCATTTTACTGCATGCACATCTGAAGATGGTGTACTACAACTGTGTAACATTTCATCAAAATCTAAGCAGCCGTTTAGGAGAACATGCACTGACAAGTTTCGCCTCCCCCTTTTTCCAGAAAATATTCAAGACGAATTATCTCCCCATAAAAATTTTGGGCAGCAACCATATAACTTCATGCACATTTTCAGATGGTGTACTACAACAGTTGTTACTGTGTAACATTTCATCAAAATCCAAGGAGCCGTTTAGGAGAACATGCGCTGACAAGGTTCACATCCCCCCTTTTTCCAGAAAATATTTAAAGACGAATTATCTCCCCTTAAAAATTTCAGGCAGCAAACATATAACTTCATGCACATCTTCAGATGGTGTACTACAACTGTGTAACATTTCATCAAAATCTAAGCAGCCGTTTAGCATGTTTAGGAGAACATGCGCTGACAAGGTACATGGACGGACGGACAGACGGACGGACAGACAGACGGACAGGGTGATTCCTATATACCCCCCCAAACTTTGTTTGCAGGGGGTATAAAAATAACTGGTCTTTGAGACTTTCAGGAAATTTACCAAGATTGGAATCAATAATTTTTAAATCCATATGTTGAAAATGTTTGCCATAAACTACACAAACAATTCAAGTACAGTTGCTAGGTAGACTTCCAAAAAATTAGTGGTCTTTGAGACTTTCAGGAAAGTTACCAATATTGGAATCAAATATTTTTGAAATCGAATTGATGAAAATGTTTGTCCTAAACTACACAAACAATTTAAGTATGGTTGCTAGGTAGAATTCCAAAGAAACAAGAGCTGTCGCCGAATAGCAACCAGATATACCCCTACTAATTGAACCCAAAAATTCATGTTTTCACTAATTTCGTAATTAAGTCCAATTTTCGTCAAACAGGAAGTATGCATCCGACAGGACTCAAAACAGGCCGCTCCTTATAACTAACCATTTAAAGGCTGCATACCAATTTTGAAATCAATCCCTCCTGTAGAAGCTGAGAAAAATGCAAAGAAAAATTCATGTTTTCACTACATTTTGTGACAAACATGAAAAAGAAAGGAAATGGGGTAAATGTCAAGGAGACAACATCCCATATCTAGGTTAAAACGACCCACATTTAGAGGATATCACTACATTTCATAACAGTCACATTTCGTCAAACAGGAAGTACACATCCGACAGGACTCAAAATAAGACATTCCTTACAACTAACCATATAGAGGCTGCATACCAATTTTGAAATCAATCTCTCTTGTAGAAGCTGAAAAAAATGCGACGAAAATTTTTTCGGACGAATGGAAGGACAAGATGAATCCACTATACCCCCCTCTCTATAGAGTAGACATTCCTTCCAACTAACCATATAGAGGCTGTATAGCAAATTTTGAAATCAATCTCTCTTTTAGAAGCAAAGAAAAATGCGACAAAAAATTCATGTTTTCACTACAGTTCGAAACAAAGTCCACATTCCACCAAACAGGAAGTACACATCCAACAGGACTCAAAATATGATGTCCCATGTATACAACTAACCATATAGAGGCTGCATAACAATTTTGAGATCAATCCTTCTTGTACAAGCTGAGAAAAATGCGACGAAGAATTCATGTTTTCACTACATTTCATAACAGTCACATTTCGTCAAACAGGAAGTACACATCCGACTGGACTCAAAATAAGATGTTCCTTACAACTTACCATATAGAGGCTGAATACCAATTTTGAGATCAATCCCTCTTGTACAAGCTGAGAAAAATGCGACGAAAAATTCATGTTTTGACTACACATTGATTTCATAACAGTCACATTTCGTCAAACAGGAAGTACACATCCGACAGGACTCAAAATAAGACGTTCCTTACAACTTACCATATAGAGGCTGAATACCAATTTTGAGATCAATCCCTCTTGTAGATGCTGAGAAAAATGCGACGAAAATTTTTTCGGACGAATGGACGAACAAATGAAAGGACCGACAAGGTGAATGCAGTATATCCCCTCTCTATAGAGTGGGGGTATAATAATAAGTGGTCTTTGAGACTTTCAGGAAATTTACCAAAATTGGAATCAAATATTTTTGAAATCCAATTGATGAAAATGTTTGTCCTAAACTACACAAACAATTTAAGTATGGTTGCTAGGTAGAATTCCAAATAAAGGGCTACGCCGAGCGCAGCATGATACGACCGCAGCATGTCGACCACTGAAATTTCAACAAAGGTAGTTTAAAGTGAATGTGGACACAGTAAAGAGCTTGACACAATAATTAGATGGACACAAAAAGAAGCTAGACACAGTTATTAGCTAGAAACAAAATAGGGAAAAAAAACCCTTTTGATTACTTACTGATAAAAAACCATAAGAGCTATGCAGAATATGTACAATCAACTAAAACTTTACATCCATAGAAATTCAAAGAAAAAAAATCCATCGAAATCTGATGAAAAATAAAGATATGATACATTTAGAAAAATTGCAATTTTTGCCCCTTTGACCCCTTGTAGCGCCGAAACAGTAAGAGCTACAAAAAATCAGTTGACATACTACTGAAAGCTTATATCAAGAGGAATCCAAAGAAAAAAATCCCATCGAAATCCAATGAAAAATAAAGATTTGATATATTTAGAAAAATTGCATTTTTGGCCCCTTTGACCCCTTGTAGCTCGGAAACGGTAAAACCTACAAAAAATCCGTTGACATACTTCTGAAAGAAAAGATCAAGAGGAATCCAAAGAAAAAAATCCCATCGAAATCCGATGAAAAATAAAGATTTGACATATTTAGAAAAATTGCATTTTTGGCCCCTTTGACCCCTTGTAGCTC
>MJUU01042384.1:0-33090 GCA_002080025.1 Modiolus philippinarum
CGGGGTATGCGTTTTAGTAGTTCTGCAAATTTCTTCTTGTCTTATCACTGTAACGCAAGGTTTGTTTTACTAAAAGGGTGGAATTTCTCATTCTTATGGTTTATTTATTACATGAAAAAATCTAAACTTTGGGGGCGGGGGAGAGACTTGTACGTCATGTTGCAGAATCGATTGATTTTCTTTACAAGTTTCATGTACAGTACATATTACATGTTGTTTTTGTACATATATATAAATCAAATAAAAATGTCACGAACCTAAAATAATAGACCACTTTCTTAATTCGTTTTATGAATGAATTACGCCGGTTGACCTGGGGTCAATCGGCGCAAATTGCGTCACAAAACATTGTGACGTCGGAAAATCTATAGTGTGACGTCAAAATTTTCCGGGAAAATTCACCTACTGGAAAGTCGTCTATGTACTGATAGCCTATTGATGCATGAATCTTTGGATAAAGAGATCAGAAAGCACACTGAAAAATAAGTACAAATGTACAACTACCTATGACAATTTTACAAGATATGTTATCCTGAAAAAAATCGTTGAAAACCCTTACAATTACCAAGTAAGATGATGCATGTTATTATTATATAATAAAACAATTATGGTCTTTTGTATCGGTCGATATGAGTTTTAATAGACCTAAAAATTCTAATATTAACCTCCGCCTCCGGCGTCGGTCAATATTAATTTTTTAGGTCTATTAAAACTCATATCGACCTCTACAAAAGACCATAATTGTATACAATTATTGCTCATAGATAACATAAAATGTCAGCTGGAGGATTCTTGTAATTCAGCATCAAGTTGTTAATTCCAGATTTTGTTTCATTTATCTACTGTTTCTCTTAGTTTTGAAACTAACTGATTTTTTTTCTGATGTGTTCTGATTGAGCTACATGTATTACTGAAAGCCATGATATCATAGAACTTAATTTTCAAGATGGTGTTTAAAGAACATTGAAATAACATGGATATTGCAATACAGTATAACCTGCAATATAGTGAGAAATCACTGTACATGTATATTAAAGTAGTTCAAACATTATGACATATCTATATTGAGATCACGTCAAGAAATATCACCAAAATGTGATATGACAATGGACCAATTTGATTGGGCAAAACATCTTTTGTGAGGAAACTAGGCATGCAAAATGTTATTTATGAGAACAGAAGTTGCATTTCTGAATCAGTCATAATTTTTTGGAACGCTTACATTTATTTTTATTTTACAGACTACATGAAGGTGATATTATATTGGTACAGAGATTTACAGTGAAGAAAAGTTTCCAGCTTGTAGACAACTACAAACCAACTATACCAGACGGTCTTCAGATGTATGATATAGATATTAATATGAATAGCCACCATCCTGTAGGTCAAATCAGAGTAGTCTCCCCTGCTACAATACCAAGTTGTATAAAACTACCAACTATACAATACAACTTCATCCAGAGAAAAGATTTAGGGTAAGGCAAAGTTATTTAGCTAATTTACTTGTGACGCTATGTTAACATGCTACTATTGCTTATATTTAGGGTTTTGCTATGTTATATATTTTTGCTTACTACAGATTTATGAATTTTTAATCTCTGTTCTTCAAATTTGTCTTATGATCATTTAAAATATTTTGGAAAGTCAAATTGGTTTTCAGGCATTTTGTAAAAAAACATGATGATTTTTTTCAGGCATTTTGCAAATTGTCTTTATGAAATTTATTCATTTCATAAAATGCTTAGGGCTATTCCAGAATTAATTGTAAGGGGGGGCTTCGGAAGGCACTTTTAAAAAGGACCTACCATGCATAAAATTTTAATTNGGGGGGGGTGCTCTTAAGGATATCAATTTCTCACCCACTAAACAAAAAGGCATCTAAAATATTTTATACTCACATGTTCATATAACAGAACAGGGGTAAAAAATTCCTTTATTTTTGTTCCTGGGAGGACCTTCTGCTCTTGTAGTTATCCCCTCGCCCAACGAAGTTGGGGAGGGGATATAGCGTTTCGCCCGTTCGTCCGTTCGTACGTTAGTCCGTTCGTCCGTTGGTCCGTCCGTTCAAACTTAAGACCATATATCTTTTGAATAACAAGTCGTAGATGGACAATGTTTTGTCCATGGATGCATCTTGAGGAGTACTTGAGGTTGATATATAGAATAGGTGGATTTGACCTACATTTCATGCATGAGTGACTCAGGTTAAAGTTTTTGTAAGAGTCCAGATCTGGGATACTACAACTTGAAGAGGAATAATATTTTGTATGTAGATGCGTCTTGTAAAGTTGCGAAGCTCCAGATAGAAATTAGGTCACTTTGGCCTACATTTCATGCCTGAGTGACTTAGGTTAAAGTTTTTGTAAGAGTCAAGATCTGGGATACTACAACTTGAAGAGGAATAATATTTTGTACGTTGATGCGTCTTGTAAAGATACGAAGCTCCAGGTAAAAATTAGGTCACTTTGACCTACATTTCATGCATGAGTGACTTAGGTTAAAGTTTTTGTAAGAGTCCAGATCTGGGACACTACAACTCGAAGAGGAATAAAATTTTGTATGTAGATGCGTCTTGGAAAGTTACGAAGCTCTAGGTAAAAATTAGGTCACTTTGGTCTACATTTCATGCATGAGTGACTCAGGTTAAAGTTTTTGTAAGAGTCAAGATCTGGGATATTACGACTTGTAGAGGAATAATATTTTATATGTAAATGCATTTTGTAAAGTTACGAAGCTCCAGATAAACATTGGGTCACTTTGACCTACATTTCATACATGAGTGACTTAGGTTAAATTTTTTATAAGAGTTCAGATCTGGGATACTACAACCTGTAGAGGAATAATATTTTGTATGTAGAGGTGTCTTGTAAAGTTAGGAAGCTCCAGATGAAAATTGAGTCACTTTGAGATACATTTCATGCATGAGTGACTTAGGTTAAAGTTTGTGTTACAGCTTGGATTTTAGATACTACAACTCGTAGAAGAATAATATTTTGTATGTAGATGCATCTTGTAAAGTTACAAAGCTCCAGATGAAAATTAGGTCAGTTTGACCTACATTTCATGCATGAGTGACTTAGGATAAAGTTTGTGTTACAGTCTGGATTTTAGATACTAAAACTTACAGAAGATCAATCGCATATGCTTTAGGTATGAGGCTCCTGATTGAAATAAGGTCACTACATTTCTTGCATGACTGGCTCAGATTTAAGTAACAAGCCAGATCTTGAATGGTACAACTTCCTTGAGTGCTTATATTACTAGACAAATATTCAATGAACGGGCGAGGGGATTAGCTGTCGTTTCCGACGGCCCCTTCTCTTGTTAGACTTTAATTTCGACCTGATTTGATTTAGACATAAATCATCAGCAAAAAATGAAAGTCTGAAACAGACCTTGATCATGCCTTGGATTCCATATCACATGTGGTTTACCGTAATGGCTCTGGAGTTTGGAACTACCCTCTGCCCTCTTTCATTCATCAAATAACATTCTAGATTTCACCACTCTATGAGGGATTATTACAATTGAATATCAGAGGTTGTGAATAGTTAACTCGTAAATTAATAGAGTGAAGTAAATCAAACTCACCACTAATGGTTTTAAAATAAATTAAACACGTTTAAACCTTACTCAGAGACTAATTTCTTAGTTAGGCCAATGATTGTATGGTCACCGTCTTCGTGTCCTTCATAAAGAAGATCAAAGTCAGAAATACACGACAATTCTAAACAAATGTCATGATATCACGGTCTTGTTCAAAATCAATGCACGATCCTGGTAGATTTTTACTGAAACTACTTCGAAGGGTAATAACCATTGAGAACCGGAGAGTCTTTTTTCAATACAGATGATGGATTTTCAAAATATTCTATTATTCTATTATGACCATCAAGTGAATGGCACACCAATACTTATGATATCCTTGGCGATTAAGGATATTGAACGCTTCCATTTTTCTGGTTTTCTTTTTAAAATTCCTATACATTCTGTATATAGATATAGAAATGAGGTAAAATTTTACAAACATGGGCAACTAAATATATGGATATTGTCGACCAAGGAAGGATAACTCGGATTGCCCCTTCGTCATGTCTAGCAAAACATTTAAATAGTACTGAATATGCAAGTATCATTCGAACTTTATTCCATTTCAAAACAATTTCCTTTCATTCCCTTTTTATTCACTTTACTTTTAGGGTGTACTACTCAAAATTACTTGTTGCGAAACAAATTATCTTGAGCTTTCATTTTACATTTGTGTAGATCTTTATAACATCCATCAATCTTAAATTAGGTCTTCAAAATTAGACATTTAAATGGTCATTTCTGCCAATCGTATTATCTTTTAACACAGTTTTATTGAAATGGTCACAATTATTTTAAACTGCAGTTGTTTTCTCGATCTCTTGTTTTCTCTTGTGCGTTTGCGCTTTCGCTATTTTATGTTTTCGCTCGGAGAAAACGTGTTAACACGAAATGGCCGAATCTAGATACATATATCGTTCGAAAATTAGCAATGAGCTCCAGTCAAACCGGTGCTAGGACCTTAATTCTTTAACTTACTATGTTTAATGAACAAAGCTCACTGTCGAAAACCTCGTGGTGACTTCAGGATGAAGAACAACAATAAAAGCGTTATTCCCTTGTATGTTACTATGTTTTTGTAGAGCATTTGTCTCTTGTGCATTTACTCCATATCCTTTCATTGTTCATTACAATAATTTCTGGAATATAAAAGCGGTTTTTTGTAGTAAATAATCTGGTAAAATGACCACTTTTTTTATAAAGTTTGTGTGTGTGTGTGTGTGTGTGTGTGTGTGTGTTATTCAACGTTTCTGTAGAAGTCAGGAATATTTTAAGACTCAATTAGATTTCTTTTTAAGGGCCTACAATAGATATATCTTATTGTATATTGTTTTATCTTTCTTTCAAGATGTCTGATGTACCACTTATTAGGGCCTCGCCATGAAATGTCGGCGCCCTATAGTATTCAGCCTGTCCATCCGTATGTCTATCCGTCTGTCCGTCAGCGTTTTCTATGTCGTACGATAACTCAAGATTGCCTACACCGATTTTAATGATTTCTTTTTTACTGAAAGTTGAACTTGACCAAAGCAAGCTCCCTTTCGTTTTTGAGGAAAATTTGAAAACAATTTTTAGGAAAATACTTAGTTTTTACATGAAAAAGTGCATATTTTGAGAATTAGCTCTCTGTCGTTCGATTCACAAGGTTGGTCTTGACCTAAGGAAGCTCCCCATTATATTTGAGGAAAATCCGAAACATTTTTGGGGGAAAAACTTAGTTTTTATATGAAAAACAGCATATTTTAAGATAAATCTATGTTGTATGATAACTTGAAATGACCTTCACAGATTTGTATAAGTTTTATACAGTGTTGGACTTGATCAAAAGAAGGTCCCTAATGATTTATATGAGAATCATAAAACATTTTGGGGAAAAAACTCATATTTTGAGAATTAGCTCTGTCGTGTGATAACTTGAAATGGCCTTCATATATTTTTTTCAATATCAAAAAAGAAAGGAAATGGGGTAAATATAAAGGATACAGCAGCCCATCTCCAGGTTAACACGTCATAAAACAAAGCGTCTAGGGGTACCCGTACGGTCTTCAACACAGTGAGGAACCTCACAATAACGAAAAGAGCAAAACAATTGCAAGCAAACAAAATTAACAAAACAAACACAAAAGAAAAGAAAAACAAACAAAAACAAAACAATAAAAAAACTACCCCCTCCCCAATGTACAATTTGAGAAATATCTTCATAGGGTTAAAAAAGAATTGTATTTTATGATTTGTCAGCAATCAAATGCGACAATGACAAATGGCAAATAGACTTGAATATGGGTATACTATGTATTAATGTGGAATTTTTGTTTAGATATAATCTCTTGTCAAAAGATTAATCTCTTGTGCGTAGAAGATAATCCTTAGGGAGAGAACAAAAAACAACGTATTATTCAGTTTAATTTGTGTAGCTACTCTACTTTATCATGCTTCATCCTTTAGCCGTTATGTTGATTTAAGCCCAAAAATCAAACGCTACCCCTGCACACCCGTACACAACTCTAAATTTCGAATTCTTTATACAAATACATTATCTATCAATTTAAAATGAACTTTGCGTTATAACGCAAACTTTGCGAAATAACGCAAACTTTGCGTTATAACGCAAACATTTGCGAAATGACGCAAACTTTGCGTTATAACGCAAAATAAAAAAAAAGTTTGTGTGGCGCTAATACGCTTCCGTAGTTCTGTGGGATCACATCGAGTTCTTTTCAGCATTGACCCATCTTTCAAAATTATGTATTGTATTTTTCTCTCTTTTCAACATTGTGGTTATGGAGTTAGTAGTCTATCTGTATTGGATTTATTCGTTTATTCATATGTTTTTATACTATAAGGAAACGGGACAAATGAAGGGGGTTTAATTACCCATAAACCGGTTTAACCCTACCACTACCTTTTGCTCGTACCGATACCAAGTCTGGCTGTCCCGAGTTCCTATCGTTGTCTACGTTTGTCTTTTGTCTTATTCGTGTTTTTCCTGTGTAGTTCCCTGGCAGATTGTAACATGTAATTATAATTTTCAGCCATTGTAGATGTTTCCTGTTATCCATTTTTTTTTACATTTATTTTTGAAAATATATGAGATACTTTAGAAAATTAAAAGTTCTTACTATAAATTCGATGTGTATACCTAATACAACTGAGTGTTGTTTCTGTTGACTCTTATATTAACCAAATCTAAATGCTGCTGTCAACTTAATATATCTGAATCTGATGGCATGTGAATTATCCACTGCATGTTTTATACTACTAGAAGTGTTAGACATTTAGAAGGCTGTGATTTTAAAGTCAGTTCAAACTGTACAAAGTTAGAATGACTATATCTGACTTTTAAAAAAAAGTTAGAGCATCTATCCATTGTAAACACTATGTAATATTCATCAAATTTAGAAACCCTTAATTTCTGTCATATTCATTTAATAACGTTAAATAAAAAAAGATATATATATTTTTGTAATTCGTTATTTTCGAACAAAAAAATCATTAGTGTTATAATTACAAAATAAGTATATATTGAAGAAAAATACATATATAATCGTGATAATAAATAGTAATATTACTTAACTATATTTCCAAAATTATTGAAGTATATGAGAACCGAACCGTCAATCCAAAACGAATAATCCAAGGACGGCAACATCAGAAACAACAAAGATACAGAGACAAAGCATGAGTACGGCAGACAATCAAAGGAAAAATTGCCATATTTAAATTTTCAGAAGTGCAACCAGGGAGTGATAGTCCCTGGTGCAACCAAATATAACTTCTACAGGATTAAATGGAAATTCAATACCTTTTTAAGAGAACCAGTTATGGAGAGAAAGCCAAATATTTTTAACTGTGTTGCATATCCAAAAAGATGCAAAATACCTTCTTTAAATCACCACAGAAACTGCAAAGTTCAGTTTCCTTCAACTTGCATTTAAATGCAAAAGAATTTGTTGCAGTAATTCTTTGTATAATTTTGTACTGCAACATACTCAATCTGTTATTTTTAGTAACCTTAAAAAGAAGACTAAAATAAAGCTCCAATTATCAACAGAAAGATCTAGTTCTAACTCCCACTTATTTTTTGTTTTTAGTGGTCCTTCTGTATATCCTTTCACGAAGTTGTTATATATAAATTTACAAATTTTTGGAATTAATTTTATCTTGTTTAACATGTCATCTTCAACCGTTGTGAATTTGTTTTCATTTTTCATTTTTCCTTCCATTCTTTTGGAATTGAATGGATAATTACATATTATCAAAGGTATATGGGCAATGCAAGTCATATTTTTCTTTGAACTGCTCATAACTCAAAAATCTGATATTATCATCAACAAGATCGTTGACAAAATATATGTCTTTCTCACACCATGTGTGATAAAAAAAAAACATATCTTTTTATTTATTACAATATTTTGATTGAACCATATGGGTTGACTCAAGATATTTTGTTAAGTGGATTGTGTTTCCTTTAATTTTAACCAATTTAACAGGATATTTCGCTAAAAGGGATTTAAAGAATTAGCAACCCTCTGGATAGCATCTTTATTCAACAAAAATAAAGATATATTAGTCCGCCGGAATCGTTTAAATTTGACTTCACCTTAGAAAAAATGAAGAGCTGCTTCAGAGATTAATTCACTTAAACTACATTATACCTAATTTACTATTTCCATAACTGCTACCGAAAATGGATAGAAACTATCAGATTTAGAGACTGACATAGAATTTGAAGAATGATCTGATGGGGATAATTTTGAAACACGAAAGATGAACAACAAATAATTGCATCTTTTGCTGGAATAACAGAATACCAAGGTTACTGTAAATCTGAAAATGATATCAGATACATAGACGATAAAGTAAACGATTCGCCCGAGGTTTTGTAGTTTCATCAGACCCTGAAATTCAAAATATAAGGGACCGACCATTTAACTTGAAAAGGGGAGGGGGGCTATGGTTTTTTTTCTAAAAAAATATTTTGGAGCCGATTTTATGTGAAAAAATATTTTGGCTGCCAAAATGACGAAAAAAAAATTTCTGAAGGAGGCTTTCTGCCTAAAAAAAAATAATGCTAATTTTGAAAAAAAATATTTTGTTGGTACACGTGAAAAAAAAAAAAAAAATTTTCGCGCGAAGCGCGAGAAAATTTCCTGTCCAGAAAAAAAAACCATAACCCCCCTTCAGGTTAAATGGTCGGTCCCTAATAGAAAGTTAAGATGCAAATTGTATAAAAATGGCTGTAACAAAATATTGTACATTGGAATCAGAATAAAAAACTTTGAAGAAGGAAATCAAAGCAGTATTTAGGTAGAGAGTATGTTAATGTCAGAGAGTTAGTACAGTGAAGAGGTTTGGTTAAAACAGAGAAAATACTGTAATGGTAAATGTAAGTTCAAATGTGCTTTTAAACTGTCAAGGAGAGGGAAGAAGAAAAGAAAAACAATTTGAACAGTTTTGGGGCATATAGCTAGAGCAAACAAAAAATCATTATTATGCAAGACATATTGTCAAAAGAAAACAAAAGAAAACATGGAGAAAGTTTCGAAGTTAAGGATGTTCGCTGGTCAATTTTAAAATAACAAGGATTTCAATTAAGTGTCACAGTGATTTTTTGTTAGAAAATTGAATAAAAAGTAATGTAAGCCAAAAAAATTGATAGGTCACCGATGTAATACAAAAGTTTCAAAAAATGGCGGGAAACTGAACTCCTCTGCATTTTTTATATGTTTAACATGGACAATGTTTGTCCAATAATGAATGTGACAAAATAACAACAACTGATTTAAATTTTGTCAGAGTGCTCCAAAAGATGTATAAAATGAAATAATGGAAAAAAATCAGGAGTCACCGGGCAAAAACTTGTAAAGATTTTAAATGGATAAAACCAGAGAAGTCCAAAAATCTGACAGAAATACACAAACATGACCAGCAAACATCCTTAAGTTAGGAGTATTATTTTTGTCTTTTTCATTGAATGAAATTCGACTTTACAACCAAAAAAAATCATCAGCGCTGTAGATATAAGCAGAAGAAAGTTACATTTTTTTTTCAACAAAAACAAAACATATACAGTGAAAATGCAACAAAAAAGGTTATCTGTGAAGAGACTCAAAACAAAGAATAAAAAATTCACATTAAAATGTATATATTATATTTTCGTCCACTGTGTCTAGATCAAAATTTGTCATTGTTGAAAATGTATAAATTATATGTCTTACAAATAGGGCCCAACCAGTGAATACAATGCTGAAGGAAATGGTTTTAATACAGAATATAATCTGGTCTTTCATGTCCAAAAAAAGACCTTTCTGGCATTTGTAAATAAATAAAAAGGATTCATAAATATGTTTCACAAGAGAAGTATGAATTGCACATCTCCGGGAAAACAAGAAAGAGATAAGGACAGAAAATTCGAGTAAGCAGTACTATGATTTGGCATGGAAAATGTATGAAAGGCCCTATAGCGTAAAAAGGAATTAAAAGTGTACAACTTAACTGCAGACTTGTTTAAAATTGTGACCAGAGAGTTTGGCAGGTTTATGTATATGGTCCAGCGAAATTTAATGCAAACCTTTTCGTGATTTCAAAGACTGGGCTTGCATCGCTCACCTGACAAAACGCCTTTGAGCCAATGATGTGCTTATCGGACCAAACAAAAGATGTTTTTTCCCAAAGGATCTAACGCAATTAAAGGTATGTTCTCCACTAGCAGCAGTGTTTTAAAACATCATTGCAGTATATTATAATTGATTATAATTTGCTTATTATTATGTTATTGAGTTTATTATAATTTGCTTCAAAGGTTTCAGAATAGATGATGAAAATGAATTTTCATCTATGTTCGGGGCTGGCAGCCATGTTTTTTTTCTCCGATCTGCCCTAATTAAGCAATCCTTCAGGTTACAGTTGCGCAATTAATGTTGTTCGGAATGCATCTAGTTTTTTACCCCAAGATGAAATTCAGAATTAATCATTGCAGTACGTACGATTGGTGGAAACTTATTATTATAAAATCACCTATACACTAGTTATATAGAATTCATTAATATTTATTCACTTTTTATATCTTTAACCTGAACCTCGGATATGTTTATGTCAGGGGTCCGACTTAAAATATTTTTCATAAAAATACCGACCCTTTTTATAGCCTCAATTTTCACCAAGAAGAGCAATGGGAACCCCCATTTTTCATTCCGAAATTTGAAAGATCTCAGTACCGACAAATAATAAGAGGGACCCCCGGAGTTGAAATTCGGTTGCATCTATTTTTAGAATTGCGTCAAACTGGGGTACCCCCTATGGATAATTGCGCATTTGTAGCCTTCAATAACACTGAGTCAATATACTCAAATAGAAAAACCGTCTGTATGTTCAATGTCCGTCAAAACAGGCGAGAATGTTGTACCCTATTCATTAAAGCTTTTATGTCTAAAAAATTTGGAAATATTCGTCCAAGAAAAACTACTTATATACACAGTCATGTCTCTGGCATATTTAGTGTCCCTTACTGTCTTCCATAATTTCAAATTTCAATTTATTACCACTTAGAATCTTTTTGAAATATGATATCTGTTGTTTATACATGTATACTTTATATGCTGTGTTTTGCACGTAAATGTTTTCTATCAAAATATACGTATAAGTAACATAAACACACTGTGGAATGTAAATAGTTTTGTCATGGTTAAATAACCCTTAGTTTCTCACTGTAAGTGTGTGTACACTTACGCTGTTTTGTGTTTTTACATACAAACGGATTGAGTTATTATACAAGACATGGTGGACAAGTTGTTCGGACAATTACTTAACGCTTGATTAGTTTTTTTATTGGACAAGACCACAGGTAAGTTGGAGTGACCTGGGTGACCTAAATAGTATTTATATAATCTAGAACGATATTTCAGGACATCTTAGAAATTAAATAAATGGAAAATATTGACATATACATTTTTCAAAAGCAGAACATACTGGTTATTTTGTTCATTTGCAAGGATTTTACTGAACGGGTGTTAATCTTATCGTTTAAAAACGGGGAGTCAAAAACCTCAATCAAAAACCAACAATTACACTCGGGTGTACGTTTTTGTAGTATCTTTGACCCTGTTATAACTGGGTTATAACTGATTTATTCCCCGACCATATGGATCACGTCAAATTCAAGTTTTGTAATAATTAGATTGGAACTCGTTCGAAAAGGGGGATCAAGAATCAACGTTTTACCGCGTACACGAGGGGGGGGGGTCCGCATCCCATGTAGAGGTACATACAGACGTGCCGCTGGAATAGGCATGTTTTTTGCAGTCGTCAACTATATGTTTGACATAATGTATATCAATCGTAAATTAACCACAAATGGCCAGAATCACTACTGGTTGCTGTAATTTGTAAGGTATTTATCATTATTTGATGTTTAAGAACATTCCTACTGTGAAATCAATGGTTTTCTTACTTCAATTACACATTTTACTATACAGTTGGGTTGTTTATTTTTGAATTTTAGTCAGGGTCCTGACTTTCCATGCTATTGGGAAAATTAGCACATAAATCATTTGATTAGGGAAAACAACTTCTACATCTTTACCTCTAGCATGTCTAGCAATTCTAATGATGGAACCAATAAAAAATGTTTTCTGGTCATTTGAGGAACTTTTTGTAACTTTTTATCTTGATTTTGGAATTTAATTTGATTTCGTAATTTATCTACAACTAAGTGTCATAACTATTCCAAAAGTTTTAAAGCTTAGAAGTTTATACTTCACTGAATGGTTGAACAATGATTGCATTTCTTGTCTTTGATTTAGATTTTATATAGTTTTTGTGAAGTTTTTTCAATAAAGCATATAAAATACAAAATATATTTATTATTTTGAAGATGTCTCCTATGATTCGTTACATTAATCAGTTACATTAATCCGTTACATTAATTGATACAACCAAGAAGTATAAGATAAATCTATATGTAGACACAGTTTCAAGTTCATGTTATTTAAAAACTAATGGTCAGTCAGAATTAAAGGGCTCTGTTGAGCCCTTAAGTGTAATCCTTACCTTAAATGTAATCCGATTACACTTAAGGTTAAGGACCACCCTTAAATGTAATCCAGGTTACATTTACGGTTGTAGGACCTCCCTTAATTGTACACGCATCCATAGATGTTGGGTAGGGAAATGCCTTAACCTTATATGCTGGATAGGCTGGACGCGAACCATAATAGACAAGCAATGCAGAAACACCCTTTTCATCTATGAAATAAAACACAAAAATGCAGAAACACCCTTTCCACTTATGAAATAAAACCCGCTTAAACTTATAGGAGGTTCGCTGCTCAGTTTGATAATAAAAAAAAAAGAAATTCTCATAAATTTGATTTTTTTGTTTTGTTTTGATTTTTGTTTTGTTTTTTTTGAAAATTGGATTCTCTCAAAGATGTATTATGACCAAAATTAGGGTATATGTGCAAAAATGTATTATGATTAAATTGATCAAACCATAGGAGTCCAAAATACTGCGGAAGTACTTTTATTCGTGAACATCGATGTTCATGGTTTTCATAAACATGTTAAATATCACCATTCCGTGAGTACTTAAGTTCGCGGTTTCGAATTCTATTCATTAAAACTTTTGAGAAAATGTATTTCGTTAGGAACTTAATTTTGTGGTTTTAGCGAAACAGAAAATACACGAAAATTGGGACTTTACGAACAATAGTGCTTTTGCAGTATGACTAAAATAAAGAATCTATATATAAAAAAATACCCATTGTTTAGAAATAACAAAATACCGAAGTTACTGTTTATTTAGTTTCTGCAAATGCGCATTTCGAGAACTCACATCTTCTCTCTTCAGTGCAGATCAAATCAAAACATCCATATACCAAAATATGGTATTGTATTATATTACATCGTCTCTATATTTGGGATATAAACTAATCAAAAAAGCAAATTTAAGCATAAAAATAATAAATACATGTAAAAAATAGAAAAAAGTTTCATTATTTCAACCATCAGCATTCTATGTTTTGAAGTTATTTTTCTTTCTTTTTACATAAGAAGAGTAGACAAAAACACCCTAGTCAGAAATACTACAGACAACAATGGTGTGATATAGTATGACAACGACCACCACTGTCGAAGACATAATAAGTATGATTTCGTGTAGGCACTTTTATCTCTATTCACTTTGTACCCCTTTTTGTTTTCTTTCGAGATGAACAATTGTAGAGTCTACTGTTGAGCACTTTCGGCGTTAGTGCATTTCGGTTGTATATCTTTAGTTTTAATTTATATGATGAATTGAATTTCACATTCCGTGGCTTGTACGGCTACATCGGTAAACAAAACTCAGTTTGGAATTCAAAAATCGAAAACATGACAATAAAAGGGCATCACACATTGACCCAACAGAATAACGATAAACCACATGCACAATATAACACTATAGCAATGTGAAGCCCACAAAACAGAAGGTATTATCAATGGTCCAAATACAGAATGATCTTCAACTCTACGAGTTGTACCCGTCACAATGCCACAAAGAAGTCCCATTCATTTCCATTATACATCTTTAGTTCTACAGTCATTGTAACAGGTACATGTATTCGAATAGTCCGTTTAACAGTCATGGTAACAGGTACATGTATTCTAATAGTCCGTGAAACAGTCATGGTAACAGGTACATGTATTCGAATAGTCCGTGAAACAGTCATGGTAACAGGTACATGTATTCGAATAGTCCGTGAAACAGTCATGGTAACAGGTACATGTATTCGCATTGTCCGTGAAACAGTCATGGTAACAGGTACATGTATTCGAATAGTCCGTGAAATGTACTTAAATATATATCGGCAAATGAAAACATTAAGAATGCCTAAGGGAACATTCGAAAATATGGCAACAAAAATGGACACAGTAAAACAAAGATGACATACACGAAAAAAAACTGGGCATGAACTCAATAAATTTAGAATAAAAACAAAACTAGTGTGAACCCCTAAATAGGAGGTATGAAGGATAAGCTTGTTCCGCTCCAACTGTCACAATGCTAGTTTGTGTAAAATTTTTGTGCAATACAAAAATACCGAAGTTGCATAAAACCAGTAAATTTCGTTATGCTGTACACGTGTTTCAAGGAGTAACCATTAAAATCCAATAATATGGAAAGCCATAATCCAAAAATAGTCCAAAAGAAGTACTCTACATGTTGGTGACGAAATCGAGCTCCATTTAAATTTTTCTTTTCAGGTGAAGAGGAGAATTAATTCTAAAAAGTCTCATGCTTCTTTATCTATCTTGTCAGTAGTATATGGGCACAGTTCGCTTAGGATTTGTGGTGGTGGATGTGGTGGATCACCGGAAGTGACGTCACCGGAAGTGACGTAGAGCGGAAGTGACGCGACAGAAGTCACGTGACCGGAACACGAAGTGTTATTGTTGCGCATGCGCAACCGGAAGTGGCCCTTTTTGAGGCCCTACAAGGGCCTATTGACCGGAAATGACGTGTTGGAACAACACGTGACCCCGCAGGGGTGTTGTGTGACTTAAGTCCATAACGCATGCGCGACCGGAAGTAGGCGTAGCCCCATGTTGTATACCGCAAGTACCCCTTTTTGAAGCCCTAGTCGGGCCTATTGATAGGAAATGACGTGTTGGAACAACATGTGACCCTGCAAGGGTCACGGTTGACCTTAGTCCATGACGCGTGCGCGACCAGAAGTGGGCGTAGCNCTGGATGGCGATGTTCCATTAGCGCCATCATATGGTGTTTACATATCTCAACTTGTTCGATTTGCTCGAGTATGTAATAACGTTTGCGATTTTAATGAACGGAATCTTTTTATAACTGAAAAACTATTTGATCAGGGTTTTCGTTATCACAAACTAGTTAAAACCTTTACTAAATTTTATCACCGATATAAAGACTTAGTTCATAAATACAATGCAACCTGTAAACATCTACAACGTAATCAAGGCTGGTATTTCACATCCCTTATTTTACGGTAATGTTTTACATAAGAGTAAAAAATACTTAAACTCGCTCAACAAACTTATAAAACCTTTGAATCGTCTAATTCATACGGGTTATAATAACGGTATTGTCGTCAAGTCATTACGTATGGCCTTCTTTGGTATTAACATTGATTTTTTGATAGGGTCTTTGCATTTTAACTAAACACATTCTAAATTTCTAAAATCTGTATTGCATGGACACGGGTTATGTATTCCGGTATATGCATGAAATCATTATGCTAAACTCCTCACAGGAAGGGATCTTGGTGGAAGCTGTATACTGAGGGTACATAACTTACTTTGTCAGTTGGTAATGGGTCTGGAGCTGGCATGTCAGTTAACTGCTAGTAGTCTCTTGTGATTTCATGTTTATGTCCGTATATTTAGTTCTTTCAGTTTCATTTTTCACAATTAACTCAGTCCTGTTGCCAACTGAATTTTACTGTTGTTACGATTGTTTTTTGATTTATCACATTGGCTGTAGGGGGGGGAGGTTTGGGCCCAATAAAACTAGTTTAACCTCATCGCAGCAGGTTTGCGCCTGTCCTAAGTCAGGAAATTTGTTAAGCCTTTGTGTGTCTTTTCTGTTTATGTATTCTGGTATATGCATGATAAATTTAATAAATTTCCGAAATGGCCATACAGCTCATTAAAATTATTACAGTTGGAGTTAACATGTGCGTTATGGTCTCATGTTCATTTACTCCATATCCTTTCGTAAAATATGAAATCATTATGCTAAACTCCTCATGGGAAGGTCTCTTGGTGGAAGTTGTATACTGAGGGTACATATTTATTTGTCATTTGGTAATGGGTCTGGAGCTGGCATGTCAGTTAATTGCTAGTAGTCTTTTGTGATTTCATGTGTATGTCCGTATGTTTAGTTCTTTCAGTTTAATTTTTCACATTGACTCAGTCCTGTTGCTAACTGAATTTTACTGTTCCTATTGTTTTTTTTTATTTATCACATTGGCTAGGGGGAAGGTTTGGGCCCAATAAAACTAGTTTAACCCCGCCGCAGCAGGTTTGCGCCTGTCCTAAGTCAGGAAATTTATTAAGCCTTTGTGTATCTTGTCTTTTTTCCAGTTCGTTTACTTTATGTGTATAGGAGTCTAGGATGATGTTTATTTCGCTGAACTTGATTACTCTTTATTTAGGGGCCGACTCCGACCTGCCATTGGGTGTGGGGTTTTCTCACCGTTCATTGAAGACCTTATGGTAGCTTTGAGTTGTTATTACTCCCCTTTTGGTCGTTGTCTCTTTGACACATTCCCCGTTTCCCTTCTTTTTTCTATTAGTGTTATAATTACAAAATAAGTATATATTGAAGAAAAGTACATATATAATCGTGATAATGGATAGTAATATAATTTACTATATTTCAATAATTATTGAAGTACGTGAGAACAGAACCGTCAATCCAAAACAAACAATCCAAGGACAATGGCAACATCGGAAACAGAAAAGAAACAGAGACACAACATGAGTACGACAAAGAAAAGAAAAATGAAGACACGCACACACAAAGTTGAACAACACGGATCCAATAAAAAACCATGAAAATTATATATTAATGATACAATTGCAGTGTGCTCAATCCTTAAGTGCAGCAGATATAATTCTCCACTTGTTTTCTACGGTCTCTCTTCTTGCAACCGAAAAAAATGGAACTGGCCATATTTCCAACTGATATTTCTTTTTTGATTTGTTTTTTGATAGATACTGAATTCGGGTTTAAGCATATCAACTTACATGTATAAATGTAGTATTTTACAATCAAAGGATTATTGTCAATTGCCATGTTTGAATTTTCAGAAGTGCAACCAGGGAGTGATAGTCCTTGGTGCAACCAAATATGATTTCTACAGGATTAAATGGAAATTGAAAACCTTTTTAAGAGAACCAGTTATGGAAAGAAAGCCAAATATTTTTACTGTGTTGCATGTCCAAAAAGATGCAAAATACCTTCTTTAAATCACCACAGAAACTGCAACGTTCAGTATCCTTCATTTAGATAAAAAAAAATTTGTTGCAGTAATTCTGCGTATAATTTTGTACTGCAACATGGTCAATCTGTAATTTTTAGTAACCTTAAAAGGAAGACTAAAATAAAGCTCCTATTATTAACAGAAAGATCTAGTTCTAACCTCACTTGTTTTTTGCTTTTAGTGGTTCTTCTGTAAATCCTTTCACAAAGATGTTGTTTACAATTTTTGAGAATTAATTTTATCTTGTTTAACATGTAATCTTCAACCGTTGTCAATTTGTTTTCATTTTTCATTTTTTCCTTCCATTCTTTTGGAACTGAATGGATTATTCCATAATATCCAAGGTATGGGCAATGCAAGTCATATTTTTCTTTTAACTGCTCATTACTCAAAAATCTGATGATATCAACAAGATCGTTGACAAAATATATGTCTTTCTCACACCATTTGTGATAAAAACATCTTTTTATTTATTACAAAATTTTGATTGAACCATTGGGGATGGCTCAAGATTTTTGTTAAGTGGATTGTGTTTTCTTTAATTTTAACCAATTTAACAGGATTTTTCGCTCGCTAAAAGGGATTTAAAGAATTAGCAACCCTCTGGATACCACCTTTATTCAACAAAAATTAAGATATATTAGTTGTAGGAATCGTTTATATTTGACTTCATCTAGAAAAAAAACTGTTTCAGAGATTTATTCACTTTAAAAAAACTACTTATACCTTATTTACTATTCCCATAACTACTACCGAAAATGGATAGAAACTATAAGATTTAGAAACTGACATAGAAGTTGAAGAATGCTCTGATGGGGATAATTTTGATAATTTTGTGCTTACATGGGAACAAGAAATAATTGCAGATGTACATCTTTTGTCTGAATAACAGAATACCAAAGTTATCGTAAATCTGAAAATGGCATCAGAAACAGAAGATAAAGTGACGATTTACCTGTCGTTTCATCAGAAACTGAAATTCAAAATATAATAGAAAGTTAAGATGAAAATTTTATTAAGAAAAAATGGCTGCAAAATATTGTACATGGGAATCAGAATAAAAAACACTTTGAAGAAGGAAATCAAACCAGTTTTTAGGTAGAGAGTATGTCAATGTCAGAGGTTATGTCCGAGACTGTACAGTGAAGAGGTTTGGTTAAAAACAGAAAATACTGCAATGGTAAATGTAAGTTCAAATGTGCTTTAAAACTGTCAAGGAGAGGGAAGAAAGAAAGAAAAACAGTTTGAACAGTTTTGGGGCATACAGTATAGCTAGAGCAAACAAATATCATTATTATGCAAGACATAATGTCAAAAGAAAACAAGAGAAAACATTGGGAAAGTGTCCAAGTTAAATTAGGAGTATTATTTTTTTCTTTGTCAATGAATGAAATTCGACTTTGTAGAAAAAAAAATCCTCAGCGCTGTAGATATAAGCAGAAGAAAGTTACAATTTTTTTCAACAAAAACAAAACATTCAGTGAAAATGCAACGAAAGGGACTCAGAACAAAGAATAAAAAAATTCACATTAAAATGTACACATTTTTGTCCACTGTGTTTAGATTAAAAATTTTTATTGATGAAAATGTCTTACAAATAGGACCCAACAAGTGAATACAACTCTGAAGGAAATGTTTTAATAAAGAATATAATCTGAATTTTGATGTCCAAAAAGATCTTTCTGACATTTGGAAATAAATAAAAAGGATTCATAAACAAGAAAAGTATGAATTGCACATCTCCGGGAAAACAAGAAAGAGATAAGGACAGAAAATTCGAGTAAGCAGTACTATGATTTGACATGGAAAATTTATAAAATGCCCTATAGGGAAAAAAAGGAATTAAAAGTGTACAACTTTACTGAAGACTTGTTTAACATTGTGACCAGAGCGTTTGGAAGGTTTATGTATGTATTCCAGCGAAATTTAATGCAAACCTTTTCGTGAATATAAGTAGAGGCTCAAAGACTGGGCCTGCATCGCTCACCTGACAAAACGCCTTTGAGCCAATTGTGTGCTTATCGGACCCCAAAAATGATGATCTAACGTAAAGGTATGTTCTCCACTGGCAGGCGTGTGTTTTGCCGGACCAATTCAAATGAGCATTTTTGTAAAAAAAAATAATAAAATAAACACCATACAATACATCATTGCAGTATATTATTATTATTATTTGCTTATTATTAAGTAATGGAGTTTTTGAGTTTATTATAATTTGCTTCAAAAGTTTCAGAATAGATGATGAAAATGATTATGTTCCCTTATGGTCCAATTTTAATCTATGCTCGGGGCTGGCAGCCATGTTTTTTTTCTCTGATCTGACCTAAATGAGCAATCTTTGTAATGGACCTCCAATACACAAAATCAAAGCGCTGAACGCCGGGATGCTCCTTAAGCAGTTATCATTGAAATAAGAAAAGATTTGAAACTTGATATCTTAAAAATAATTCAGTCCAAAAGCTGTATATCATTTTTATACACCAATATACAGTATGTAAAATGGGCCTTACAGAAAAAAAACCCACAAACCAAACAGTTAACAAACATAGGGTATACCATAATACGTCTGTCTTTTGAGAGGGCATAAAAATGCGCGTCCAAGTCACAATAGCGTCTATCACTAGAATAAACATATAAACAAAAAATTACATGCAAACTGACTGGCCACAATTGGAAAAATTATTCAACAAAAGCAATGAACATGAAAGGGCAAGCAAAGAAATAAAACAGAGTTTTGTTTCAGGGTAATAAATTGAATTAAAGTGCTTCATACAATGCATCAAGCTTAGGCATCTTGACCACCCCTTTTATAACGATGCACTTTAATTCAATTAATTACTCTGAAACATACTTTAAGCTACAACAGAACTTTGCACTGTGAACAATTAAACTATGGAATAATCTTCATATTATCCTCCTGAATCTATCATGGAAGCACCATCATAAATACTGGGGAGAACAAGATATTTATGATAATTATTAAATAAAGCGAATCTAACGTTACATATAACAACAGGAAACATCAGAGTTATATCTACAGGCATGGAGTACAGAAAACTGTACTAGCCTTTTCCTAAATACTATCAATAAATATTGCCAGGTATCGATTGATATGGATTTTTTTCTGTCGTCATGACAACAAAGTACACATGGTACATTTGTAGACTTGGCTTCAGCTTGAAATTTCAAATACTATACATGCAGTATCATGACACAGGCACTAAGTCTCATATGATGTAGGTACCTCCACTATGTCATCACCCCCTTTTGATACTAGTGACATACATGTAGTTTAGAATACATAGTCTAAGAAACAACATGTATCATGTATCACAAAAACCCTACAAGATTTCCCCTAAAAGCATGTAGTGTAGTTGTTACGTCTTATCTTCGAGAAAGTGAATGGTTTCTCCATGCATCAGTCTATTTAATGCCTACTGATTCGCCGTTATGACAATGTACAAGAACTGCAATAATTTATCCATGATAATGGTCGTTGCGAAACAATTCACAACAAAAGAGAAATCAGCAAGCAACCAGTTCCCCCGTTGTAGCAAATCAAATCCTGAATTATTCTTTCAGACATTTCCTCGTCGTGGACGTGGGGCGGACATTAGTTCCACACTTGCTCGCTTCAATCTCTATTTATTTTGTTATCTCGTCAGAAAATATTTAAAACTTGGTCTAGCTCACTTCCCAACTCTCAAAAAATATCATGAGCCCCATCCGATTACATTCCGCTTCATTGGGAGCAATCCTTTTTGTGGAGAAATGCACTAAATATTTTCAACTCCCTTGACCATGAAACGAAGGTCTCTGGACTTAACGTAGGATATGGAATATATCCAACAGTTCCTTGATTACATCACTTGCCTCAAAGTTCCTGTATGGTAAGCCCTCGACAGTTCCGAATTTTGTTTATTTCCAAATATAGAAGTTTGTGGAGTTGACATATTTAGGTCCCGTTTATGCGCGCACACCTGTCCTTTTTAAAATAGATGTAAACATTAATCATAAAAAACTTCAAGACATACTGCTATAAGAGTCCGCAGTGAAAGAAGCAAAGAGACTACAGCGATAGAAGCATTTACTTCGGTATTTAGTCATTTGTCTTCCAAACATTTAGATTTTATCTGCACTGAAGAGACATAAGTTGTCGAAATGCACATATGCAGAAAATAAATTTGCAGTAACTTCGGTATTTAGTTATTTACTACGTTTCGAGGCATATACTATGTTCCCATTCATGAAAACTTGTTAAATATTACAGCGCATCGCGGGAATTTTTCATGAATCTCGGAACCGAATCGTGATTAGCGAGAGTCAAATTAAGCTATATTATCATGCTGTATTTTTGTTTGAACTATATATATATACACATACTTTCCATTTGAGCATTTTTATATAAAATAACTAGAATATGTGCAGCAGTCTCTCGCTATCTATAATTCTTGACACCCAGACATGAACTATTTTTTGCGTATTTGTGAGGTACACCTGGCTGTTTATTTCGTCTGGAGACAATGCAATAATGCTGCCTAAGCAGCACAAAAATGAAACATTGAGTCAATATACTCAAATAGAAATAAACCGTCTGTACGTTCAATGTCCATCAAAACAGGCAAGAATTCTGTACCCAATTCATCAAAATTAAAGTTTCTATGTCTAAAAAATTTGGAAATATTCGCAAATAACTACATCCTTTTGTTACTTATATACACAAACGCAGTAGAACAGGTATGTCTAGGGCATATTTAGTGTCCCTTACTGTCTTCCATAATTTCAATTTATTACCACTTAGAATCTTTTTGAAATATGATATCTGTTGTTAATACATGTATACTTTTTATGGTGTGTCTTGCACGTAAATGTTTTCTATCAAAATACATATAAGTTACATAAACACACCGCACCGTGGAATGCAAATAGTTTTGTCATGGTTAAATAACCCATAGTTTCTCACTGTAAGTGTGTGTACACTTACGCTGTTTTGTGTTTTAGCTACAGAATTTTTACTTACAAACGGATTGAGTTATTATACAAGACATGGTGGACAAGTTGTTCGGACAATTACTTAACGCTTGATTAGTTTTTTCATTGGACAAGACCACAGGTAAGTTGGTGTGACCTGGGTGACCTAAATAGCATTTTCCTACTATGTGTATAATAATCTAGAACGATATTTCAGGACATCTTAGAAATTAAATAAATGGAAAATATTGATACATTTTTCAAAAGCAGAACAGGCTGGTAATTTTGTTCATGTGCAAGGATATAGTGATACATTTTTTACTGAACGGGTGCTAATCTTATCATTTAAAAACAGGGGGAGTCAAAAACCAACAATTACACTTGGATGTACTTTTTTGTAGTATCTATGACCCTGTTATAACTGGGTTATAACTGATTTATTCCCCGACCCTATGGATCACGTCAAATTCAAGTTTTGTAATACTTCAGATTGGAAGTCGTTCGAAAAGGGTGTGTGTGTCAAGAATCAACGGGGGGGGGGGGGGGGGGGGGTCCGCGTACATACAGACGTGCCGCTGGAATGGGCATGTTTTTTTGCAGTCGTCAACTATATTGAATGGGTAGTAATTTTTTCATCATGTATATCAATCGTAAATTAACCACAAATGGCCACTACTCGTTGCTGTGATTTATGAAGTATTTATCATTATTTGATGTTTAAGAACATTCCTGCTGTGAAATTAATGGTTACTTCAATTACACATTTTACTATACAGTTGGGTTGGTTATTTTTGAATTTTAGTATATGAATAAGAGGGGTATTTTCAAAATGCCAGCGGCAGGTCTGTTCCCAATTGTGACCCCTCCATATAGCTTTTTTCATAAAATCTGATATTGTTCTGGATATTGGTGTGAATTGTAATTGCCAGTTTGTAGTTGAATTATAAGAATATCAAAGAAATTCATCTTTTTCTGTGGGATGTGGGGTGACAGGGCTTTTCCTCTCTCTCGTTATTTCATTTTTATTGGTGTCTTACATTATGACATTAGTCCTGCTACATATTCGACAGGGTACAGTGAATTTCCTAGTAATTTGCAACAGGGTCCTGACTTTCCGTGCAATTGGGAAAATTAGCACATAAATCATTTGAATAGGGAAAACAACTTCAACATCTTTAACCTTTTATTGACTCCTCTAGCGTGTCTAGGAAGTTTGTTGATGGAACCAACAAAAAAAAATGTTTTCTGGTCATTTGAGGAACTTTTTGTAACTTTTTATCTTCATTTTGGAATTCATTTTGATTTCGTAAATTTATCTACAACTACGTGTCATAACTATTGCAAAAAATATAAAGCTTAGAAGTTTTGGTTGAACAATGCATGACTACATTTCTTCAGTATTTGTTAATTGCCAAATATTGTCATTGATTTGGATTTTATATACATTCAAAATAAAGGTATACACGTACATTTTTGTCAAGTTTTTCAATAAAGCATATTAAATACAAAATATATATTTATTATTTTGAAGATGTCACCTGTGATCCGTTACATTAACTGATACAACCAAGTAGTAAATGACAAAAAGTATCAGATAAATATAGTTTCTATAACGAGAACTAAGTTGATTATGAAATTTCTCACATCGAGTTAAATAAATTTTGCCAATGTTTGAAAACGAGGCTTGCCGAGTTTTTAAACATTTCAAAATTTATTTAGAAAGATGTGAGAAATTTCATAATTAACGTGTTTAAGTTGTAGAAAATGTTTCTCTTATGACGTAATGTAAAACAACGAGGTTTATATTCCGAATAGATTTGGCGGGAAGTCTCACGCGAGTTGTTCTCTCACTAGAGACGAGAAATATTATTATCACACCGGTCAGGCGTTGGTTAAATTTGCTAGAAATTAGAGAAATCTATATGTAGACACAGTTTCAAGTTCATGTCATTTAAAAAATAATGGTCAGTCAGAATTAAAGGGTTCTGTTGAGCCCTACCTTAATTGTAATCCGATTACACTTAGGGTTAAGGACCACCCTTAAATGTAATCCCGGTTACATTTACGGTTGCAGGACCTCCCTTAATTGTAATGGCTTGTTTTAAATAGCCATTGTTACCATGGAAACAAAAAAGGGGCGGAGAAAAAGTGCTCAGAATTGTTTCAAAATATTATACAAAAGAAATGTAAAAATTGTTCTAAAGCCCCATTTACATGCACAATTTTACACACATGTGTATTTTTACATAGGTACTAGTATGCAAATTTGCACTGGTGTGCAATTACTGCATGTAAACGCATACGTGTGTAAACTAAACATAGGGTGTAAATTTGCATGAGGTCAGGGGCAAGTGTAAATGTATATTTACACATGTGTAAATTTACACGATATGCATTTTGAGCATGTAAATGCAAAACTAAAAAATACACACTGTGCAAAATGCTGGTTCTGTATATGAAATTGAAGAAAAGGGTATTGCAACTTGATTTGAATCATGAAAATGATGCACACACACTGCACTATTATTTCTATAAAATCCAGACTTCTCTGGCAGTTTTGTCTGATTTTTGCGTTTGTTTTGTTTTTGTTTTTTTGTTTTTGGTTTTTTTGCTTATTTTAGGGGAAGTTTGACTCTGATTGAAAAAAAAAATAAAAAGATACGATACAACTTTATGTTTTTCTATCATTCTACACATTTCCGAGGTCGAACGAAAACTTTTAATTTTTTACATGTTTTTCGGTCCTTTTCACTTCTTGTAATAAGCTTTTAAAATTAAAATACACACCTCAGATTAAATGCATGTAAATGCATAGCAAAAACACTTTTACAATAGTTTTACACACGTGTAAAGTTACATACTGGTGTAAATCTTGTGCATGTAAATGGGGCTTTAGAACAATTTTTACATTTCTTTTGTATAATATTTTGAAACAATTCTGAGCACTTTTTCTCCGCCTTTTTTTTGTTTCCATGGTAACGATGGCTATTTAAAACAAATATGACTCATAATCAAGCTATGGCCGAACACGTTTTCTTATCTTATATGCGCTGCAAATTGTAAATTAATTCCGAGTGATTACAATTCAATAGGTACTGCAGACATATGTATACTATCTCCCTTAATTGTAACTAGTTACATTATTTCAACCATGTGCAACCATCGATCAGCATTCTATGTTTTGCCATTTTTCTTTCTTTTTACATTAGGAGAGTAGACAACAACATCCTAGTCAGAAATACTATAGACAACAATGGTGTGATGACAACGACCACCACTGTCAAAGACATAATAAGTATGATTTATTGTAGGCACTTTTATATGTATTCACTTTGTATCCCTTTTTGTTTTCTTTCGAGATGAACAATTGTAGAGTCTACTGTTGAGCACTTTCGGCGTTAGTGCATTTCGGTTGTATATCTTTAGTTTTATATGATGAATTGAATTTCACATTCCATGGTTTGTACGGCTTCATCGGTAAACAAATATTCAGTTTGGTATTCAAAAATCGAAAACATGCAACTAAAAGGGCATAACAAACTGACCCAACAGAATAACGCATGCACAATATAACACTATAGCAATGTGAAGCCCACAAAACAGAATTGATATTATCAATGGGATCTTCAACTCTACGAGTTGAACCCGTCACAATACCACAAAGAAGTCCCATTCATTTCCATTGTACAGCTTTAGTTCTACAGTCATGGTAACAGGTACATGTATTCGAATAGTCCGTGAAACAGTCATGGTAACAGGTACATGCATTCGAAAAGTCCGTGAAATGTACTTAAATATATATCGACAAATGAATACATAAAGAGTGCCTAAGGGAGCATTCGAAAATTTGGCAACACAAATGGACACAGTAATACAAAGATGACATACACGAAAAAAAAAAAATGGGCATGAACTCAATAAATTTAGAATAAAATCAAAACTAGTGTGAACCCCGAAATAGGAGGTATGAAGGATAAGCTTGATCTGCTCCAACTGTCACAATGCTAGTTTGTGTAAAATTTTTGTACACAATACAAAAATACCGATGTTGCATAAAACCAGTAAATTTCGTTATGCTATACAGGTGTTTCAAGGAGTAACCTTTCATCAGTAGCATAAAAATCCAATAATAAGGAAAGCCTTAATCCAAAAATAGTCCAAAAGAAGTACTCTACATGTTGGTGACGAAATCAAACTCCATTTAAACTTTTCTTTTCAGTGAAGAGAAGAATTAATTCTGAAAAGTTTTCATGCTTCTTTAACTATCTTATCAGCTATATTGACGCACGGCTAGCTAGTTTGTTCAAACACAATAAGGGACGATTGTTGAAATTTCCCCTTTAGAAAACCTCACAAAATGTTATAGTATTGAACATTAAGACCATCTGGTAACAAATACAATATATAGACAATATATAGTTAGTGTCTTTAAATATCAACTGTATTTGTACAAGGCTTAGAAACAGATTTTAGTGCGAGCCTTTGGCGAGCATTTCAATCTGTTTCGTGCCGAGTACAAATACATTTGATATCTAAAGACACTTATTATATATTGTTTTTATCCTGCAATACATAAAACAACCTCATTTAATAGAAAAATAATCAAAAAATGAATTTTTGGGGGATTTCTGTTTGTCCTTAAATACCGGAAGCGGGCGTGGCTTTAATCGATATCATGTATAGTGTACAAGATACAGCTGTGCAGGATACAGTACAGCAAGATACATAGGGCTTTATCTGTATAGTAAAAGCTACCATTGCAGGATAAATATGAGAATTATGAGGATTGGGTTTGATATTTCAGCCACAAAGAAACCTACATCAATTATTGATGAAACAGCCCAGGACACAATCAACATAGTCTTGTGGGGAGCATCTGGCACCGCCCTTCTTATACTTCTGATACGGATGTTAATATCAGCAGTGAGCCATTGTCGTCATAGAAATCGACGTAATGTCCCTCTAGGTGAGAAATTAAGTAATCAAAGCTTAACAAAATATGCTTTTTTGAAAACTCATTTCTCTCAACATTGGCTTCAATTATAATTTCACCTTTACATATGTTTTCAATCTGCATAAGAAATGAATACCCGAAAACGGATTCGAAAAGAAAAATGTATTTCTACATGTACCTATGAGAGCTAATAATAGGAAAAAGTAACATTTTCTTCAAAAGAAGGCTCTACTTGATGTTTATCTTGTTCGTCTCAAAACGCAGAATGAACTACATGTATTGTCATCACTTGGAATTATATTGTCATTCCTTATCCATTGTCAAGGTACTGTTTTCTTATCTGAACTGTTGACAATACATGAACCAAAGCAGAACTCATTACTGAATAAAGAAACCATTTCAGATTATTTCTTCCACAGTTAATCGTACAACTATTAACGAGGATATCAGCCAAGCAGCCAGAGTTTTGGTTTACATTTCCCCGCTCATTCGCTGCTCAAGGCTTGTTGTCGATACAGTGACTACCTGGATAGAGCTCGGTTGCTTAAAAATTGGTACTTACAACCCAGTAGTCAGTACTTCGGTGCTGACCCGAAAACCGATTTTATTGAACCTTGCAATATCTAAATTTTACATAATTTTGATTTAAACCAAGGAGTATCTCCCTCATGCATAGCTCTGTCCTTAGCTAAACTTTGGCTTTTCTATTAGATGCTTTTTGGTTATTTGTTCTCTATCAGCTTTAACATGTTTCTTGGTTATTGGACTCCCAAATGTTTGGGCTTTATCTGCACTGATGAGACATAAGTTGTCGAAATGCGCATATGCAGAAAATAAATTAACAGGAACTTCGGTATTTTGTTATTTATAAGCAAGGGTATGTTATCCATAACTTGAAATCATCACTACAGAAGTTTTACGGTCGACATCACGTTATTGTGGACCGCTATCTGGTATCCGTTTCCAAGATGACAACATATATTCCCTTTACAGCTAAACTTTGTTTTTCCTCTACTCAATTTGATTTCACTACCGAAGTTGACGTGTTCAACACGGCTGGTGTCTTTTGAGAAGCAGGAGATGCTTACTCTACCCGTGCACCTGATCTCACCGTTAGGTTCTGTGTAGTTTATCTGTATGAGTTCCGTACTTATGTGGTGTCCTTGTTTTTGGTGTTTCCGATGTTGCCGTTACGTCTCTTGCATTGTTCGTTTTTTGAATGACCTTTCGGTTCTCACTTACTTTGGTAATGGCTTGAACACGATGAACTTTGAATTTAAATACATTTACGTATAAATCTCGAAACTACGTAGTATTACCTGGTGCAAAGCTCAATACTTTGTAAAGTTAAATAACTAAATACCAAAGTTCCTGTTGATTTATTTTCAGCAGATGAACATTTCGATAATTATCTCTCTTCATTGCAATTCAGATCATAAGATTTTAAAGTGTTTCTCAGGCAAATCTGGTTCTATAATGTTTGTCTATATGCGGATATTGTGCACTAGATTTGGCTTTCTGGGTTGATGTCAATGTTAATATACCTATGGTGAATTGCAATGGTCATTGGACTTATGGTGATTCATCACGGTTACTGGACCTATGGTGAATTAACAGGGCTCAAGGGTCTATGTTGAATTATCTCGATCAAAGGACTTACGGTGAATTGCCACAATCAATGAGATAAAATTCCTTGTCAATGGATCTTTGGTGAATTACTCCGGTCAATGGAGCTATGGTGAATGTACAGAGTCAATGGACTTACGGTGAATCATCACAACGGTCAATAGTCCTATGGTGAATAGCTAATACTGGCAAAATAGCCTTTTATCTGGTAAGACCATGAATCAAATTTGGGATAGATGGAAAATTACCTTTTTTCTCACTCATTCACAACTAAGTTTGCATGTTGACTTCGAATTGATTTGATGTGCTTTGGAGGCCCGTTTTATTGGTTTATTATTTTTTTTAAATTATTTTATGTTAAACAAAAGTTGGTGTAACTGGTGAAGTTGTAGCTCAGTTTTGCTATATATGAGAAAGCTCAACAGATTGTAGTGTAGTTTTGGCTCTGTAAAGGCTAAGGGTATAAGGGTATAGGATTTCTGTGTGTTTTTTGTTCTGTTTTTTTTTTCTTTCTTTCTTTTCTTTCTTTTTTTATTTTTTTTTGTTCCTTTTGTTCCTTTTAGTTTTTTCTTTTGAATGTTAGATGGTCTTTTTTACTCGTTAACAAATTAGAAATCCTACACAAAGAGGCAACTAGAATTATTACTGTTTTTACTAAATCAAATATTCTCTATAGAGTATTAATTAATTAGGGTAGGACATACTAGAAGATTGGAGGAATACGAAAAAATGCAAATGCTTCATTTTATATACTATGGAAGCACAACTGATTAGCATTATGAGTTAATACCCCTTCTATTCAATGAACTCCAGTTTATTTATCCATTGCATAAAAGCGACGACCAGGTAATCCCTTTGTGCAGATTTCCCTTGGAAATAAAGCCACGACACTAGCATTGTTTCTTGTTATGTTTCAGATCGGAGTCGAAGTACCTGTTCATTACACGAAGAACCACCACCAAATTATTCCCAGTTATCCATACGATCACTGCCACCAACATACAGCCAAGGCTGTAGGATTACTCATTATCATCCATCAACAGGAAACTATTCCCAACAAACACAAAGTTCTAATGCATCCGCTGAGCTCAACAATGTACGTACTTATAGTTTTGAGACTGACTTTACTGTCCCAGAGTCCACATCTTCGACAGGCGATATTGTTAACGGTGTAAGCGACAATACAAACACTACAAACGCAGAAGAGATTCAGGACACTGAAGAAGACTTTACTGTTCCATCACGTGATACTAGTGTTGAAATGTGTGCTAACACTTCAGTAACTTCGAGTGAAAATAGAACGCTCGAAAATGAATTTTTAGGTGAATCATCAGGTATGCAACAACCAGAAACAATAAACAGCATACCTAATTCACATTCTAATGTTAACATAACTGATTGTCATGTTTCATCAATGCGTGAAGGATTGTATACCGAAAGTAAAAGAAGCCCTTCATACACCAACCAAAGTTATGATGGAGATTCTAACGACAGAGTACTGGGAGTGCAACCTATAAGAACAGATACCTAGCTAATAGCATACACATATATCTCAATTAAAGTTAAATGCAAAATATGAAAGAGTCGGGATTATAGTCAGTTAACACAATCAAATCTTTATATACTGAGTCATGACTTTTTACCAAACGTGGCCGTTATTTAGAGACTCTGATTTGCAATAATCTGGAATACCAGTTAGCATCTCATGCAAGTTTACTTCAAAACACTGAGTATATATTTTGTCGAACAGTTAACTTATTTTGGTTCCTTGAATCAATTGACTTTTACAATGTACTATCATGGCAGTGTTTAACTAGAATATCGAAAAATTAGATCACATTAACATGGATTCGGTCACTGTAAATGTAGGAGGATTATCTGACCCAGACCCGGTAATGTCAATACTTAAATACTGTACCCATTCAAAAAATTTTCAGCATTATTTATTTTCCTGTTTTGTTTTCTACAAATAACTCTAATATTTTGAAATACAGCCGTGGACAAAACCATATAGATCTTACCTGGGAAACAGTTTTAACAGTGGCATTTTAGTCAATTCGCAAGTGTTAAAATATCTGGTAATAAATTCTATTAAGAAAACTTTTTTTAGCTTGCATCATAATATTAAGTGCAATATTAATGCCTTTTAATAAATGATTTTAATATACATACCTATTCAAAAAAATAAGCGCTGAAAGAGTTTAACCTCTTTTGATGTGATATTTTTTATTAAAATTATGTATATCTGATCTTCATTGCATCATTTAAATGTTGTACAACTAGGAATAACAACAGCAGGCTTTGTTATTTGTAATCACTGGGCCGATAATTCTAGCTATACTGATGAACTGTTCGATCCGGAGAGTATTCATTAATCCAGCTGTCCGCAGTATCCGAAAAACCGATTTTATCTGGACACTTGAAATAACTTAATTCTAGAATACGAAAAAATTGTTTAAAGCTAATGAATATCACCTTGTCCTTAGCTGATTTTGGCTTTTCATTCAGACCCCACAGTTAATTTGTTCTCTATCAGCTTTACACATATATCGGTTTTTTAATTCTCAAATACTGTGATTTGATCTGCACTGAAGAGTCAAAAATTATAGGAATGGCTATATCCAGAAGCTAAATTTACAGTTACCTCGGCATTTTGTTATTTGGTGGACATCATATGGCAAAATGAAAGTCGGTTTGCTAATTTGCATACCATCGCCATGTTTTAACAATATGACAGCAACTTTGTCATCCCATAAAAAGGGCTGACAATATACAACAAACTTAGTACAAGGAGATATCTGACTGATGTTTCTTATTATATGACGAATTCTGTCTTCGTACATTTGACAACACAGCGCAACACATGGGAATACATGTAACAGACCATGAACAGACTGGTCACCTTAAGCTCATTTTGGTGCATTTTCTGCTCCCAATTTTTAAGCTGTTAAGCAGCTTTATACTGTTGCTTTCGGTCTAGACTAGACACTAGCCAGATGTACCTAGCAGACATCACATACGCATTAACGTAGTTCATTTCTGGCAGTAGTTTGTGACAAACTTATCGTCAAATTCAAATTATTTCCTTTTGAAAATGTTCCGACTGAAAGTATATGCAGTTCTTACAAAAAACAGCATGAAAATGTAGCTTTATTTGACATTCGTAATTCACGATTCGGTTCATTCATAAAAATTTCCCGCGGTGCGCTATAATTAAGGTCTTTCCCACTACAGTGGTAAGACCTTATTGTATTTCGTTTGATTATTATTAAGGTCTTTCCCACTACAGTGGAAAGACCTTATTGTATTTCGTTTGATTATTATTATTCTTTTTATACGACCGCAAAAATTTTGCGGTCGTATTATGGTATGGCACTGGCGTCAGCGTCTGTGGACAGCATAACTTTGGTTCTAGTGAACGGATTGTTATCAAATTTAGTATGATGTTTGTTGGCACAAGCTTAAGCCCCGGGTTTAATTTCGCGTTCCCTGCCCCACCCGTTTTTGAAAAAGAGGCAAAAAGGGGCCAAAAGGGGGTTAAATTAGGTATTTTCGTGTCTGTGGACAGCATAACTTTGGTTCTAGGTGACGGATTGTTTTCAAATTTTAGTATGATGTTTCTTTCCTGAGAAACGTTTTTTCCTTTAGTTTTTTGCCCCACCCATTTCAGAATTAGGGGCCAAAAAAGGGTTAAATTGGGGGTTTTCACATATTTGACTGTAGAATCTTTATTATGTATCGGATTTTGATGGAGTTTCTTTCAGTGTACTCCTTAGAAAATTTCCAATCTAAAGTATGCCAGCGGATTTCACGTGGCATGTACCGTCACGAGATAAATGGGCCCAAAAGGGGCGAATTTCAAAAATTTCAATTTTTTATTTTTAGTCCAATTTTGATGGAGTTTTTTGCAATGGATTCCTTATGAAAAATAAACTAGTGCTGCACCACAAGATTTTT
>MJUU01042384.1:60256-72522 GCA_002080025.1 Modiolus philippinarum
CATCAATATCCACTTAGATACCAAATTTCATTGAAATCGGACAATGTTGAATTTTCCCGCCTTTCTTGGCGGCCATTTTGAAAAGGGCCGTCAACGAATAATTTTCAACATCGGTTTCGAAGTTGCAACATCAATATCTATTTGGAAACCAAATTTTATTGAAATCGGACAATGTTGAATTTTCCCGCCTTTTTTTTTTTGGTGGCCATTTTGAAAATGGTGGTCAACGAACAATTTGAAGTAACCACAGCATTGCAAACATTTTATCAATTTACACTTAACCTTCATCTTCTATAGTTTTGGAAATAAAATACGAAAAATATGAAAATTTTGAAAATTCTGGGAAGAAAGTGCAATAACTCCTACAATGGCGTTTGGATTTTCTTCAAAATTTCAGAGTGGGTAGATCTTGATATGCTGAACATTTTTTGCAATTTACACTTGACCTCTATCTGTTACACTTTTTGAAATAAAAAATAAAAAATGCACAAATTTTGAAAATTTTACGGAAAAGGTGCCATATCTCCGAGATGGTGTTTCAGATTTTCTTCAAAATTGCACAGCAGGTGGATCTCATCATTCTGATCATTTTTTATTAGCTCACCTGGCCTAAAAGGCCATGTGAGCTATTGCCATCACTATGCGTCCGTCGTCCGTCGTCCGTCTGCTGTCGTCCGTCCGTCCGTCAACAATTTCAAACATCTTCTCCTCTGAAACCGCTATGCCAAATTAAACCAAACTTGGCCTGAATCATCATCAGGGTACGGCTTCTCAAACTGATGTTCAGTTTGTCCCTCTGTCGAACAACATGGCCGCCATTGCTAAAAATAGAACATAGGGGTAAATTGCAGTTTTTGGCTAATAACTCGAAAACCGTTACAGATATCAAAAATCTGACTGGAGTAAAAATGATCAGCATGATGAGATCTATCCACTGTGCAATTTTGAAGAAAATCTGAAAACCCATCTCAGAGTTATAGCCCTTTTTTCCGTTAAATTTTCAAAATTTTTGCATGTCTGTCCGTCAACAATTTAAAACATCTTCTCCTCTGAAACCGCTAAGCCAAATTAAACCAAACTTGGCGTGAATTATTATCAGGGTATGGCTTCTCAAACTGATGTTCAGTTTGTCCCTCTGTCGAACAACATGGCCGCCATTGCTAAAAATAGAACATAGGGGTAAATTGCAGTTTTTGGCTAATAACTCAAAAACCGTTACAGATATCAAAAATCTGATTGAGTTAAAATGATTAGCATGATGAGATTTATCCACTGTGAAATTTTGAAGAAAATCTGAAAACCCATCTAGGAGTTATAGCCCTTTTTCCGTTAAATTTTCAAAATTTTTGCATTTTTTATTTTTTATTTCAAAAAGTGTAACAGATAGAGGTCAAGTGTAAATTGCAAAAATGTTCAGCTTATCAAGATCTACCCACCCTGAAATTTTGAAGAAAATCCATAAACCCTTGTAGGAGTTATTGCCCTTTTTCACCGAATTTTTAAATTTTTCGTATTTTTCATCTTTTATTTCCAAAACTATAGAAGATGAAGATTAAGTGTAAATTGATGAAATGTTTGCCATGCTATGGCGACTTCAAAACTAATGTTGAAAGTTGTTCCTTGACCGCCATTTTCAAAATGGCCGCCTAAAAAGGCGGGAAAATTCAACATTGTCCGATTTCAATAAAATTTGGTTTCCAAATAGATATTGATGTTGCGACTTCAAAACCAATTTTGAAAATTGTTTGTTGACTGCCATTTTCAAAATGACATCTTGACTTCAAAACTGGTGTCGAAAGTGGTCCTTAGAAAGAACGTTTTTGTCAAAAAAGCCCAACATACAAATATAGTAAAACATGATCAGACTTTAAAAACAGTTCAAGATATTGGAGGTGTTTGAGCTAAGAGAGTTTGAGAAACTGAAGATCAACTGTATAACTTACAATGTTACCTTGATTGTGGCAACTGAAGCCAGGTAGGCGATACAGGCTCCTGGGAGCCTCTGGTTCCACCGTATTTTTGATATCTGTAACGGTTTTCGAGTTATTTGCTAAAAACTGCAATGTTCTATTTTTAGCAACGGAGGCCATGTTGTTTGACCTGCCGCCTAATCGAACACAATTTTGAGAAACCATGCTCTGGTGATGATTCAAGCCAAGTTTGGTTACATTTGGCCCGGTGGTTTCAGAGAAGAAGATTTTGAAATTGTTGACAGACAGATAGACCGACGGACGACGGACTCATAGTGATGGCAAAAGCCCACATGGCCTTTTAAGCCAGGTGAGCTAAAATTGTTAAAGATGCATAAAGCCAAACGAAATCCGAATATTCAGTTATATCAAAAAAGCTACGGACAAAACTACGATGGAGGGAGTTAAACCTTAGGTCTTTTGTCGGGCAAAGGATGACATTGATTGTATGAGCAGTCTAAGTGATGTTTGTTGACAATCCCGCACCCATGACCAAGAAAGACATGGATGTAGCGTTGCTCGACAATTAGCAAAGAATTCCGCTTAAACCGGTGCTAGGGGCCGTCTTGAACTTACTATGAGGTATGAACAAAGCTCATTGTTGAAGGTCTCATGGTGACTTCAAGATGAAGAACACAATAAAAGCGTTGTTCCTTTGCTTGTTTTTTACCATGTATTTGTAGAAACTTTGTCTCATGTGCATTTACTCCATATCCTTTTATTCACCATTTAGAATTTACATAGATTTAGATAATAGTAATTGTATCGTTTTGTGATTGGCACTATTTATATGCTATATAACTTTACTCGGATTTGTCATATGTTTAATAGAGACTTCAAAAACATATTTTCAGATAACATATATCGATCGATGATGCTGATCACACAGACATATGGTGATGATGTACGTCAACATGTACGCAAGACTAGATGTCATAAAACTTGCTCTGGGCAAGGTAATTCTTCTTTATTGACAATATTTACAATTTAGAAACATACAAAATAATTTCCTATTATTTAAAAAATAAACTATTTGTAGTTTGGACTCTTAATGAAAGTTGAGGGTTGAAGGAAAGTGGATTTTACTAATGTGAAAATCGAAGCAGAAAAATAGAAAGGGGAAATCTAGAAACGCTGTAATCTAGATGCAACAATCATTGATACAACTGAACACAGACAAAAAAACCCCAGAAATTAACAAGAATCTCAAAAAAAGAAAACCATCAGTGGTGTGAGTCATACAAAAATCATCAGATGCTCCGGTTGTGTAAGCGTCACCTACTACTGTGTGGCATCTATCACATCTGGTATTATTTGCCATTTTGATAATTAACTCTGGATCTTTTCAAAAATATCTATCCTCATTTGACACTGCGCACGGTGTTGGTGACGTATGATATTAACTTTGAAATGTGGAATAAAAGAATAGAATAGCAAAAACAAATGAATGAAAGTGTGAATGATCTTTCAATAGTGTTGAATAAATGTTGGAACAAAAAAAAACAAGCAATTTTTAGTGATAGCTATGTAAATAATTGCATCGATATTGGCACTTCAACGTCATTTTAACTATGTAAACCGGTAACACGTAGAATCTTCATTAAAACATGAAATACTCCTTCCGGACAATCTGAAAGAGGTAGAAACATCATGTTTCCTCCTTTTTGAAAGATGAAGGTGATAGATTTGTGGGGTCAGAAAAGAAAATTCGCAATTTGAAACTTTAGAAGTTTTTGCATCTCTTTGAAAGATCATTCACCATGTAGACCTAGATAAATATTTTTTGATCGTTTTCTATAATTTATGAAAGAATTGTCTATATAACATTCATTTTGATCCCAAAAATCACGGAATTCCTCATTTTAGTACCTCAATATATACAGAAATATTTTCATGGGAAAAATGTATGCTACTGTTGCCTAAAACCTTTCTTTTTCAAAAACAGGTCTATGTACAATCAAAAGGAACGTACGTCACACAGCATGTTTTGGTACAGAGATGGAAGGAAACAACAAATTTTTGAAGAAAAATGTACGCTAGTCTATATCATATCTCAAAGTTACGCTTTGTTATGGTACTGTGATTAGTTGAACAACATATAATGCAAAAACTGTGATGTTTAAAGCCAAATAGAAATTCTTACAAAGAAAACAAGAGGCTCTCAAGAGCCTGTATCGCTCACTTAGAACATGGCCAATACATAACTTCAAATTAACTTATATGTTAAAGGGTCTCATTTTCAAACTATGTAAATAAACATTTATGTTATATGATCCAACTTTAATTTAACTATTTTCTCTATTGTATGCCATCTTGGATAAGGGATGGATCTGCAGGACACAATTTTTAAAAAAATTAAGTATTGTGCCAAAGTTCATTTCCAACTGGCCAAATGGTTTTAAAGAAGAAGATCTTTGAATGTACTCCTATATTAAACTATGTTTCCCATTGGAAGCCAATTTGCATGAGGTGCAGACTTGAAGGACATCTGTTTTGAAGGGGCCCATCTAAGATACATTGTGACTAGCCAAGTTTTTTCTGATAAAAAATTCTTTGTATGCTCTTTCCATACAGTCGAGTAATAAATTAAGTTCCCCGCAGATGGCCATGTTGGATGACATTTAGGCATAAAAGTCACGATACATATATATATTATAGTCAGCACCTCATAAGCATCATTAATGCCAAGTTCTGTTCAAATCCATTCAGTGGTTTTCAAAGTTAATTCATCAACTGCTCACTAAAGGTTTTATTTACTAATTTATTTAACATTAAGCAGTCAATGAAGCTGATAAACTAATTCAACATTCATGTCAGCAGAGGTCATAGTCATTACACACTAGAGTCTCTGTAATATACACAATATGTTTATATAGGAAAATCGTTACAACATGAAATAAGGTAAAAATTAAGAAAGTATTTTTGCAAAAAATTGCAGAAATTTGCATAAAAACACTGTTTTTTCTCTAAATTATGGAAGAAATAATTTTTTAAATGAAGTGATTGTAGGGAATTTCTCTACAGCTTAAAAGAGAAAAGTTAACCAAAGAAGATTTGAACACATAATTTAAAGGGAAATAACCCATAACCATATGGCATTGGGGAAAAAATACGTGAATCATACACAGGCCTTTGGATTTTCTTCAAAATTTCAGAGTATGTAGATCTTGATATGCTGAACATTTTTTTTTAATTTACACTTCACCTCTATCTGTTACAGTTTTTGAAATAAAAAATAAAAAATCCGCAAATTTTGAAAAATTTACGGAAAAAGGGCTATAACTCTCAGACAGGTTTTCCGATTTTCTTCAAAATTGCAGAGCAGATAGATCTCGGCATTCTGAACAATTTTATCCCCATGTCAGATTTTTGATATCTGCAACGGTTTTAAAGTTATTTGCCAAAAACAGCAATTTACCCCTATGTTCTATTTTTAGTAACATCAGCCATGTTGTTTGGTTTTCAGACTCCTCGGATACAATTTTGAAAGTACATACCCTGGTGATGATCCAGGCCAAGTTTGGTTTAAATTGGCCCAGTAGTTTCAGAGGAGAAGATTTTTGAAAAAAGTTTACGACGGACGACGGACGACGGTCAGACGGACGACGGACGCCAAGTGATGGCAAAAGCTCATCCTGGCATAACCAGGTGAGCTAAAAACGCATTATTGTGCATTATGTCACAAAATAAAAAGTAACGTCGTTTTTATAAAATATGAAGCGTACATCTTTAAAAATCGACAAAAAGAATTATTTATAAAATAAACAAACCAAATATTTTAATGTATTTATAATTTCCAAAGGAAAAAAAGAAATATTTGAAATTTTTAACCTTCTACACAAAATTTTAACGGAGTTCTGACTACTTTTATATGGTCTACCAAAATGTCCCATTCACATCTGCATGCGATTTTTTTCTCGAAAGACAACAGAAAATGAAATAACACCTCATAGTTGTAGAATTTGGACAAACTGTACCCATTTCATAAAATTCCTCGTACAATTATTTCATAAAATACAAACTTCAGTTGATAGATATTTACAGTGCTCTAGATATACGTCTTTGTTGGTGGTCTACGAAAATGTCCCATCAACGTCAAAACCGCAAAAAAAATCGTTATACAGCATTTTATATGACGTAATTGCAGTTTGTCCCCTGCGAGAGTGTTAATTCGCTCATTCGAATTTATTTATAAACATATTTTTTCCGAATATATATATATATAAGCAGATAACAAATTTTAAGTTAAAATGATAAGAAAACAAGAAAAACAAATGTAACCGAAAACATAACATTTACGAAAAAGACGAACAATGTAGCACAATCGTGTCCGATGAAAATTGTGCTATTGTGTGAGGGATGCAGACGGATGGATACATTTCACTATTTATAGCCCCGCTAAAGCAGAGGAGGGGGGTATACGCTGCTCTTCATGTGTAATACAAATTGCATATACACGATAAAGATAAAACAAATAAATAAAAACGAACAAAAACGCCAGCAAAACTAAATCGATTTTGTGCATCCGATTCCGTAAATTTTGAGTCGGGTTGAGTTTGATTTTTTTCAAGCTGTAAAGGACGATTTATAAATTTAACAGCTTTTTTTTAGGAAATGACTTCTTTTTTTTTCGTCCGCTCGACATATTACCATGATTATCTTATTTGCACCACAAATTATCTGCTAAAACATAATGTAAGGGCGTCTTTGGGTAAAAAAATTCACGCCCCATTTCAACAGGAGCAAAAGGAACAACCCAAATTCAAAGAAGACTGTAAAGAAAGTTATGTACAAATGATAGACCGTACCAGAGCCAGAGGCACACTACAAACTTCTGAGAGGGGAACTTCTCATACATGATATGGACACACTTCTTCCAAAACAGTACCAGCTCAAATGTTGTTATCAGACATACACTCTGACCCGTGATTTACCTACCATAGGATCCAGGAAAGGTTGCATCTGGAACATACAAAATACTGGCCTTTGAATCGTGATCATTCCGGAAACAGATCTATTTTTATACGTAAAAATCAATTCATCAATACAATTGAGAGGGAATCACTGAACACTGTTGAGCTAAGGGTGATTAATATTTAATCGATTTGTAGCGTTTCCGGTTTTTTTTTTTTGTTGTTGTTTTTTTTTTGTCAATTTTTATTTAGTTACAGAATTTTCATATAGGAAAAATTATAAATAAATTCAATTTCATAATAAAAAATAAAAAATGGCTTGTTTTTTAAAAGATATACATATATATCCATTTCAGTAGGTTTAGAAATCCAATATCCCTTCTTACTGTTTTCCGAGGCGATCGTTTCCGCCTTCAATTAAACGAGAGTTCCTATCTCGAAAGTCCCGTATTAAACCATTATAATAACTTTGAGAACCTTAAGATCGGTATTCACGGAGAGAACATCGAGTCCTGGTGGACAAAAACCAAACAAAAGTTAAAGAAAATGCATGACCACGGAATGCTTATTTATAGTCTTACTTCGAAGAAAGAATATGGCGAGATCGTTGGGACGAGACAAGAGAGGCAGTTTTGACAACCTTTTATTTATAAAAGTTTGCATTTGCTTAATCTTATCATGTATTTACAGGGATTTTTCCCAAGTACATTTACTCCATATCCCTTTATTTGTTCATTTACCGTGGAGTTTGTCTTCCGTGCATGCAATGTGGAGTTCGTAAAAAGATTCCCCGTGCTTGAGGTGTATTTTCTTTATTATATCAGTTATGGTGTACTTGTTCATGTGAGAATTTCTCGTATGAATACACTATCAAAATTCAACATTTGGCTTTCTTGTTTTCAAAAAAAAAACTATTTTTCTGACAATCTGTAAATATATTGCCCTCATCTCTCTCTTTTACTTGCCAAGTTTTAAGGAGTGTCATGTAATCTTTATATGTTGTGTTGTCGATAAGTCTCTTTGTCGGGCAACAGATGACAGTATTTGTAAGAATGTTTTTGTCCGATTTGTAATGCTTGTTGACGACCTAGCATCCATGACAAAAAGAATGTAAAACGGTTGGCATGGATGTTGCGTTGTTTAGCAAGTGAATTCCGATCAAACCCATGCTAGGGGCCGTCTTGAACTTACTATGAGGTAAGAGAGAATGCTCTTTGTTGAAGGCCTCATGGTGACTTTAAAATGAAGAACAACAATGAAAGCGTTGTTCCATTTACTTAATCACAGGGATATTTACCACGTACATTTACTCCATATCCCTTTATTTGTTCATAGCATAAAAGTATCAGGCATGAAAAATTGAAAAGGAAGGAATTTATGACAAGCAGTCCTTTTCCGGACTACTATAACATATTTAAGAAAATTATAGTTATATCTTCAAAATAATTACATCAATTATAACAGCTTTATTTATTTATACCTAATTAAAATGTAGTAACTTTAAATTATTCAATAGTTACTATTAATTTAGTTTCTACATATGCGCATTTCGAAAACTTATGTCTTTTCAGTGCAGATCTCATCAAACCATTTGGAAATCCATGCATGTACGGAAATGTGTGTAAAACTGACATAGAACAAATTACCAATATGATCTAAATAGTAAAGCCAAAATTAGGTAAGGACAGAGCCGTACGAAAACAATTATTGTGCAGTTATGCGGATGTAAACTTGGATTCTATTGGCTGATTAACCACCTGCTGAATAACCATGTCCACCCTACACAAGACAATCAATAATCATGATAATGTAGTGTTTCACCTACATGTAGACCAAAGTCATTCAAAAGCGTACATATGAGAATTGTACATAAGGACAAAATTCACAAACATGCAGTAAGCATGGATAAATAAACATATCGTAATTAAAGTTTACTTCCACGTAATGTAAAACTAATTTCAGCCTGATATTTACATTAAAAACTTAAAATGTGAAATACATCTATATTTGGAATAACATGTAAATTATATGAAATATTTTATTTGCAATCATTTTCAAAGCTTTTTGCTCCATGTATTACGAAACGCCATGATGTAAACTTTATCATGTTTATACAACATGAAAAATCAATACATCATTCGTCTGTGTATTGTCCACAGTGCGCGGTCAGTCGACATAGCGTCTATGTGTATAATCGTGTAGTTAAATGTAGGTCATTTTGTAATTATCGTTTTCTACAAACAGGTTTGCATAACCACACAAAAATGTTATCATGCATTGAACCAACTAATATGATTATTTAGATAGTGTCGAAAATGGTTGAACGGCGCGACCTGAAGGTCGCTTGCCGTTCAACGATTTTCGACACTATCTAAATATTCATATTAGTTGGTTCAATGCATGATAACTTATATTAAATTTATTGCTGAATAATTATTTATTTGTATATTTATTTATTGGTATAAATTGTGTCCAGTCCTTTTGCTTATATTATGAAAGTAAACTATTTATTCAACTGAATGTACACTTTAGAAACCCCTTAGTTGACGGAATATGCATATTCTTTTGGGTGCCAAACAGCAGTCAATTTTCCAAGACTGTCTATCACATTTTAACGACGAATTTCTTTACTTTAGTTTGCCTTTGAGGGCAGCCATATTGTTGCAAGTGTGAATGTGCTTGAAGTTTGACCAGAAGAACACTCAAAACAATAAAAAAAATCCTCGCCCGAGCACGACCTAACAATTTTACAAATTTACAATAGGGACTGGTATATTATTTCAAGCCTGATTTTAGATGAAACATATTTTAACAAGGAGTCTAAAGATCAAAATATTTGGAATATACGTTCAATTTTTTATATAAAAAAATTAACTGCATTAAAAGTTAAAATGAGTTCAGCGAACTTGCGCTGCTCACGAAAAAAGGAGGTCGGTCACGAAAAAAAAAATGTTGGGCAAGATCTTATATGAAGACATAACTTGTGTGAATGAATGTTTGCGTAAAATGAATAGATAAAAAAAATTGTCCAATACAAAAATAAAAACAAAAACATTCCGAAATACATGTACAAATATCAATGAGTAACAAAAAAAAAAACAAAATATAAATAGTTAATTACAAATACATTGAATTTACAGTAAAACAAGTAACTTTCTTTCCGCCTTAAACTAGAAGCACAATTATCACAGTTGCTGAAAAATTAAAATAAAAAACAGAAAAAACAAACAAACAAACAAACAAAAAAAAAACACACACACACATAAAAAAATAACTTGAATATCAGTTACCACCCGGGAAGTTCGAGTTTTGCATTATGAATATTCTTTTTTGTGCTTTCGTGTCCTACCGGGTTATAAAAAATTATAAAATATAGTATATCGGAGCAAACATCAACAAGTGTAAATTACTCGGACGTTAATTTGATATTTCTCGGTGATTTACGTTGCTTTTTGGCGTTACCAAAATTATCACCAACATCGTGCGCAGTGTCTTTGCAAAAATAGAAACATTATAATGAAATCATGGTGACTACCGTAAAATTTCTGTAGTGACAATTTCAAAAGTTGTTGAATTTGACCTTGGTGCACATGTTTCTGAAACAATAATTCGCCACGTTTAAGGAATCGCTGTACAAAAAAGACAGGAATCAGGGACCATCTTGAACTTACCACGAGGTATGAGCAAAGCTCCATGTTGAAGGCCCCTTGATAAATTCAAGATGGAGAACAACAATAAAAGCGTTGTTCGATTGCTTTTATTTGTAGAGACTTTGTGCCATGTGCATTTACCCCATAACCTTTTATTGATAAATTCTCTTATCAATTTGAAATGAGTTAAGGGTGTATTCCGCTTGCACATGTTATGATAACACAAGACAACAACATTTTATATTTAAACTCATATTTAGTTTTTCAACAATTTGTTGTGTTGGTAAGCTCGTTTTAATTTGAAGAATTATACTTGCCTGTAGAAACATATACTTAAAATAACTGAGCTAGAAATCTTATGTACATGACGCAATGAAATTCGGATGTTTTAACTCATATTCAACATACATGGTGATCGGATGGCCAAACAGCCGTAGCGAGTGCCCAGACCCTGACAAATAAATACCAAGGAAAACTAATAGCAAACCCATCCGTAAAAGTATATAATAACCTATATTTGTCTTAAAACTTTTGACCTACAATAAGGCAATGATAATAAGTATATGACTGTCTGTAACACAGCTTTTGCCCTTGATTTCAATTTCATGGTCTATCGACAATATTAACAAAAGTTTTTCTTATTTGATAATTTTATCAGGAATAGCAAGTGATAGAGAATCGAAATTAAAGATATAGGTTGGTCTTAAGTAGTCTTACATTACTATCCGGTATTTTGCTTTCAATTTCTACCTTAAATATTTTGGTTTAGTGACCACGTTAAGTTTTCTGATTTGATAATTTTCTCAAAACAATAGAAGTAAAGTAAGTAATTTGCTCTTGGGTGGTACATTAATGTCTGTCATATGGCTCGTGACATTGACCCAAATTTCATGGTCTTAAGAATATCTTAAGTTAAAGTGATTTGATCAGTTTCCAAGTGGCTATGGATAATTGGTAATTGATAGTTTATGATTTTTTTTTTTTTGCAATATGGCCTTTGAACCTGACCTCAATTTCCGTCGAAGCACTAAATCTTGTTATCGGTTGTACCTCTATCATGTCCATTAGACTGTCATTTGGGACATACATAGGTTTTTGTGGCACAGGTGTTTTCAGTGCATGTGTTGCTAGGGGCAAGCAAAATTTTCAAAATTAAAACGAGTAAATCAACACGACAAATTGCTTTACAAAACAAAGTATGACTTTAAACAAACAGTTTTGTTGCCTTGTGTTTAGAATTTGCGTTTATCCAATACACCCTTTTCTCTTCTATTTTTTTTTTTCTTACAAATCTAACATTAATTCAACGTAATTCTATTTACTAGAATTAATACAAAAATGTTGTTTTTGTTTAAGCAAGGTTATGTTCTATAACGTTTTCTTATAAGACAAGACGAGTCCACTTTACACTCCATACAAGGCAGATGCAAGTTTTACGAGATGTTTCGAACAGACATCTTCAGTGTCTGTATAAGAATTTCAGTTTAAAATTTACTCTATTTCTGCAGGTAAAAAAATGTCTACATGAAGACCTGAATATTTCAAACCAGTTTTTTTAGAAGAAAAAGTGCGCTTATAACAAACAATATTAAATTTGTCTAGTTTTCAAATTTTCGCTTTGAATCAAACTGTATACATTACGTTTTACCCGAATGCAGTGATAATTCAGTGGCGGATTTAGAGGGGCGGTTGACCCGGGCCCCCACTTAAGTTGGAAAATAAATAAAATTCCT
>MJUU01042384.1:81894-101994 GCA_002080025.1 Modiolus philippinarum
ACCACTAATTTTTCGAAATTTTACATTGAAACCATAGTTAAGAAATTTGTTAGAATTAGAAGAAACATTTCATCAATTTCATTTCCAAAATATAAGATTCCAAGTTTGGTAAAATTCCTGAAAGTCTCAAAGACTACTTATTTTTTGGAATTCTGCCTAACAACCATATATTCTTTAATTCCTTATGGTAAAAATAGTGACTGTCAATAGTTTAATTTCAAAAATGTTAAGAAAAATTATACCCAAGGTCTATAGCTGTTTTCTGTGTCAAACAGGGGGTGCGGGGATCACTGTCGTTTCCGACAGTCATTACTCTAGTATTTTGTTATATATTTGCTTCTCTAATAAAATACTGTTTACACTAAAATTTTTGCGTATGTTACTACATAGTCAACGCTTTTGAAAACAGAAGGCAGGAGTTTTGATTGAAATGATAAGTTTCCCGGCACTCGTGCTCCCTTGATAAATTTTAGGATGAACAATTTTCGAAAAGTGAGATTTTTAGCATGCAGTTGAAATTCAATTTAAGTTACTTAATGTAATTTAACTCAATGGTTGTACTTAATGATTCGTATTTCCATTTCCTCTACTTATTATTTTTTTTTATATGCAAGTGTTTATTGCACTGAATGGAGTTAATTGGAATTAAGTAACTTAAACTGAATTTAAGTAGAGAAAAACGAAGTTTTGGTTTCTTAGAGTGATTTTTTTAAATATCTCAATTTTTTTTTTTAATCTATTAATATTTTTTTAACATTTTGGTTCGCACGTGTCATAAGAAGCTCCTTGATCTCGCGGCATCTAATTACATTATAGTTACATAAAATAATATTTTGATACCCTCTGCTGTTATCTATCCACAAAGCAGACGGTTATTTTAAGAGAAAGTAAATTCTAACTAGGTTGTATCTCACTGATGAATTTCTAATTAAAAAATAATGGACGATACCGTTTAAAGTCACAATAGGCAAACAATATCCATGAAAGTTTTAACTCAAATGTTGTTTTCAAAGTTGTATTTTTTTCAATTTGATCATACGGCATTGTATAAGATAATGCAACCAACTATTTATTCTGGCAATTCAGTTCTAAATGCCACCATCCAATGTCTTAGGTAAACTGGGAAAGAAAGTAATAGTTTAACCGGTCACTTCGGCCATATTCATCATCAGGTTAAGTTATAATTCATAGACACTTACACATATTGAGTAAAAGTTAGTCACACTTGTGAGTTTAAGTTTAGACCACGTTGATGAACACATGAAGATATATAAGACACCGTGAAACATGCATGTCCATATTACATCTCATTAAATAGATTAATACCGTGTTGATATGGAAAAGGCCATGTCTTAATCTGTTTATTATACTTCCAATTAGGAGTTATCATCACACCTGGGCTAAAATAGCCATATCACCAGGCTTATACCAGGCGGTCTGATATGACCATATCAGACTGGGTATATGATATGGTCTGTTAACGTCCGGCTATATTACATATTATGCAAAACAGAAAATATCTTCGCTATGTATGTAATAAATGAGTGGGTAATAGCATACATCTATGTCAGGCATTTCAGTATAAATAAACCATTATTTTATTGTAGTGTACAAATACATTTCAGTCAGACGATATGTTATATTTGCGGTTTTCCAATGATAAACCTTTTTTTTTACTTTGAAACGTAGTTTTGACCAGGTTTAGAATATAAATAGGAATAAAACGATTGCCAGTTTTATTTAGGAAAAACGTTTAATAAAAACGCCTTTACACGTCTGTATTACCATGTTGTGAGTGTTCGGATGACGTGAGAACATCCTGCAAAATCGTAATATGAAATTTTGATAACTCATTTTAGATGACGGTTATATATAGGTACAAAGCTGTATTTTCATTAAAAAAAACATATTGAAAATTTCTCATTATTTCGACTTTGTCTCTTGAAAAGTCAAACCCCGGAGTATTTTATAGTAATATGGCGTTTAGGTGCCAAAACCATTATGTCGTCGTAGTAGTAAAATGTTTGCAATTATGATCGAAACTTTTTTTGTTTGGCATATTACTTTGTATTCTGATGATATTGTATTAATTTGTTGAATTTATATCGTATTATAACAATAAAACACAAAGAGTTTTAAACTGAAGTTTTCTCACAAGTTTGTCCAAATAATTCGTGTGTTTAATTCCCACATCACAGTTTGTATGTCTTTTTTTCAAGTGTTTTCAATATTGAATAGACTGGCTGCCAACAAGGGCAATATCTCAGCTTGATAAATATTGATCTTGTATTATAAATATCGAGATTAAATATCTATGTTTGTAGTTTTGAAAGTTTATTTTGGTCAAATGAGAGCAAGATAATAAATTTCATAATGAATACTCCGACACCTCAGAATACTCCAAAGTAATAAAACATAGGGTCAAAAAGTAAAAAAATGCAATGTCACTGCTTAATATATTACAGGTTTTTACTTAGTTTTTGGTGTCATGCAACAAGTCTTCTTATTAAGTGTCAAGTAGCAACTCAACAACAATAGCTATTGGAAGGTCGTAAAAAGTAAGTAGTAATGTACACCCCAGTATTAAGGAAAAATGAATCTTGAATAAGTTTCATTCAGGTAACAAAATCTATTTTTTAGCTCACCTAACCGGAAGGGTCAGTGTGAGCTATTGCCATCACTTGGCGTCCGTCGTCCGTCGTCCGTCCGTCCGTTAAACTTTTCACATATTCATCTTCTCCTCTGAAACCACTGAGGCAAATTCAACCAAACTTTACAGGAATAATGTATGGAAGGTCCTTTACAAAGATTGCTCATTTCGTTCCGATCTGATAAAAACATGACCGCAAGCGTGGAACTTAGGTTTAACATTGGACCTCATGGGAAAAATCACATTTTCATCTTCTGCTCTGAAAAGGCTGGAGCAAATTGAAACAAACTTTACAGGAATGATTTACTAAAGGTCCTTAACAAAGATTGCTCATTTGGATCTGATCGGATAAAAAACATGGCCGCCAGCACGGAACATAGTTTAGCATTGGCCCTATGTGAAATTCACATTTTCATCTTTTCCTCTGAAACCACTGAAGCAAATTCAACCAAACTTAACAGGAATGATGTATGGAAGGTCCTTTACGAAGATTGCTCATTTCCTTCCAATCCGATAAAAACATGGCCGCCAGCACAGAACTTAGGTTTAACATTGGACCCTATGGGAAAAAATCACATTTTCATCTTCTGCTCTGAAAAGGATGGAGCAAATTGAAACAAACTTTACAGGAATGATTTACTAAAGGTCCTTAACAAAGATTGCTCTTTGGATCTGATCGGATAAAAAACATGGCCGCCAGCACGGAACATAGTTTAGCATTGGCCCTATGGGAAATTCACATTTTCATCTTCTCCTCTGAGACCACTGAAGCAAATTCAACCAAATTTTACAGGAATGATGTATGGAAGGTCTTTTACGAAGATTGCTAATTTCGTCCCAATCCGATAAAAAACATGGCCGCCAGCGCGGAACATAGGTTTAACATTGGACCCTATGGAAAATTCACATTTTCTTCTTCTCCTCTGAAACCACTAAAGCAAATGTAACCAAACTTAACAGGAATGATGACATGAAGGTCCTTAACAAAGATTGCTCATTTTGTTCCGATCCGATAAAAAACATGGCTGCCAGCACTGAAGATAGTTTAACATTGGTTCTATGGGAAATTCACATATTTATCTTCGCCTCTGAAACCACTGAAGCAAATTCAACCAAACTTTACAGGAATGTATGGAAGGTCCTTTACAAAGATTTCTCATTGCGTTCGGATCCAATAAAAAACATGTTTAACATTGGACCCTATGGGAAAATTCACATTTTCTTCTTCTGCTCTTAAACCGCTGAAGCAAATTCAACCAAACTTTACAGGAATGATGAACTGGAGGTCCCTAACAAAGATAGCTATTTTCTTCCCAATCCAATAAAAAACATGGCCGCCAGCACAGAACATAGTTTATTTTTGCCCTAAAAGAAATTCCATGCAGAACTTCGAAAACCCTGCTTCATTTTGTCAGGTGAGCGATACAGGCTCAGTGTCTGAGCCTCTAGTTTATATCGTGGAAGAATGGACTGTGTAATTATTTCCAGAAAACGGCCAGGTATTTACGATTTATATGAAAGAGCTGACAGAGAACAAACAAACAAAAATAGTATAAAATCAGTAGAGGACATGTAATTTTAGACGAGGGATCTACTCCCTAGTGTTATTGATTGCACTCTTGAACTTGTAAATTTTCAGGCCACCATCGAAAAACTGAATCGATACAAGTTTCCAATCATTAGTTCGGGAAATATGACCGAATATGGTTCTTATAAGGCGGAATTAATATTCACACATATTTCTGGTTGATTTATTTTCTTATCGTGCTGATTCACTTCGCTTAAATTAAAATAAATTTCAGGGATATTTTTCTCATGCTTATATTTCTGACCCTAGTGATCAATTGTTTTGTAATTTTACATTTGTTTTGCTATTATCTTCACTTAATACATCGGCAAACGAATACAGAAGCGAAAATGGGGAACACAAAAGTCACAGTAATGCATTTTCGACACGAATTGAGACAGAATGGCAAAGGCAAAAAATAAATAAGAATGAACAAGAACGCCTCAAAACTAAAGCACTAGCAGTGTGAACCTCTACAAAAGCTCAGGTATCATCAGTTGCTCCGAAAGGGTAAGCATGATCTGCTCCACGCGTAGCACGCGTCACACTGCCAGTAAAAATTCCGGTTTTGTCACAGTCGGTGTTTGTCAGTCCGGCTATAAACCCTGCATTTATCAAAAGATATCTATTATCATTTGTAAAATAGAAACATTGTAACGGTCTGTTTAATCATGGTGACGTCCGTAAAACTTCTGTATTGACAATTTCAACAGTCACTGAACATACCCTTGATGTATAAGTTTTTGAGACAGTAAAATCGTTCTGTTGACTAAATCGCAGCAAAAAACTACAAGCACGACATCAGCGAATGAGTTGTAAATTGAAGACGCCATATGCCGGAGATAAGGGAATGTTATTGCTCAAAACGGGAAGTTCACTATTGGAAAGTCGAAATCATCACGTTTGTCATGAAGTTTTGTCTGCAGACGTCCAGAGTTGACATTGTAGAGGTATATGTATAACATAATATGATACAATTTTTCTGAATTTTCTTTGGATTTCATCAACCCGTCACATTGCTTTAGCCCGGAAACAAGTTAAAGAAAACTACAATATCTACAAATATATATCTCCAAACCACTTGAAACGGAAAGTCCTGCCTTTGCAATTATCAACATAAATTCCAAATTTTATGAACTTTTTGGTCAAAAAATTTACATTACAACAACACTTATCTAAATTTCAAATCTACTTCGGATTAGCGAGTATTTACGCTAATGCAGAGGTTAACAATGTTTTGTAATACAAAGATATACATCTGAAAATCAGTCCAACAGTGTTAGATTTACAAATTTGTTTCTACAACCTATTGGCAGTCCCCTCTTCGGAACGCGAACTTCAGCTGCCGTGACATCTATGGCAGCGACTTATACCACCCAGTCATCTAGGATATATAAATACATTACATAGCTTTTGATAACCTGGTGATGCGTACTTGTACCAAGTCCGGCTGTCCCGAGTTCCTATCGTTGTTCACGTTTGTTTTTTGCTTTTTTTATTGTGGTTTTTTCTTGTGCAGTTCCTTGTTATTTTGTGGCATGTGATTATGTAGGTGTTTCCTGTTATCTTTTTTATTGTAATTTTTGTATATGCAAAGAAGTACATAATGTATAGGAGCTCAGTACATATCAGCTACGATAAAGTTTCATATATAGCAGGGGTGGCAATACCTTTCGACAAGGAATGCTTCTACACAAAGTTATTAATTTGAAAATTTTTGAGATTTTAAATTTGTTTCAGATAAAATTTATTTTTTGCAAGATCTTTTCTTTTAACCTTTTGAAATTGTTGTTTTTGACATCTAACGAAATCGCATTTCAATCTATAAATAGTGGGTGGTAGACGTCAACAAGTAGCAAATCATAGTAGGGGATATATATATTTCTCCTCGAGAGATTTTATACAAATATTTCTATAAAAGTATTTCAAGTAAATAGGTTTGTTCCACTTAAATGGACACGATGTATATAGCATTTAAATGTGGAAAAACTTTCATCATAGTAGTTGTGACGTCAATTGTAAAATACGTCATTACAACTTGTACGGTAGTGTTCAATAATAGATTAAAAAACGCATGCATTTTTCTACGTACTTAAAGTTTAAAGGGTAGATCTACTAGGCTTATTATAATTTTTTTGGCAAAAAAGCAAAGTACTTGAGTTATAGCTATAGTTATTCATTTGTTCAATACAACATGTACAGCTATTAAATGTACTTGTGGAGTTTTAAATGATGAAAATATATCGATATTAAAAGAATAGTTGTCGAACAATATTCACGTATATTCCATATAATCTTAGTTAATGTAGAAAAGATAACAGGAAACACCTACAATGGCTGAAAACCACAATCACATGTCACAATACACCACAAGAAAAATAAAATGACAAAAGACAAATATGGTCAACGATAGGAACTCGAGATAGCCGACTTGGTACCGGCACTATCAAGAGCTAGCGCTAGGGTTAAACCGGTTTATGGGTACCCAAGCCTCCTCTTTTCTGTATCCCGTTTCCCTATATAATAATAAGCGTACAAATAAAACCCAATACAGGTAGACTCCTAACTCCAAGACCACAATCTTTAGAAAGGAAGAATAAGACAAAACGTAATTTAGAAAGATGGGTCGAGGAGTGCTCTCCGCTAAACTGCCCGCTAGCTCAAGGAGCCTAGTCTGCTGGTAAAACACTGTCGCACTAGGGAATAAAAATCAAACTCAAAATTCCCCGAAAGCGTTTGGTAAAGAATCATCATAGATTTCAGTAGACATCGGCAGTATCAGTGAGAGGCCAGTATACCTGTAATATCTTCAGGTCATTGTATCCCAAAGCCAATTTAACGGAATCATGAAGAATATCCTGTCAATATCCCCTATTACGTAAAGAATGTAAGTTACATCCAAGCTTTTCTGGATTTGTTATCAGTTTTTGACATTTTTAACAACATTTCCATAAAAGCTAGGATGAGAAATGCCCTTGGTAATAAGCTGTTTGCGAGTCGCATCATATTTCGAAATCAAATCTTCTATAAAACTTCTCAAATGTGCTTATTAATTTATGAAATCTGTAACCTTGTTGTAAAAGTTTGGATGTGATAGTAAGGTTACGTTCATTGAAATCGTCAAGAGTAGAACAGACGCGTGCGAATCGTACTAAATGAGATATATACACCCCGTATGATGGAGCTACAGGTACGTCGCCATCAAGAAAAGGGAAATTAGTAATAGTATCTATCCATCCAATTTTGTAAATTTTGGTTTGATATATATATATTGCTCCCGTCAAGCAAGTGGCAAAACTTGCAGTTTACCGACATTACGATTTACACCCCAAACTCTCTATCTTTCACTGACTCGTCGTCCTGCAAAGACAACACTGTATACATTTGTCAGGTTTTCACGTCTGATATATTTACAATGTAGACATTTCACATCGATGAATCTAACACATTGTGTAAGCTTGGGGTGTTAATCTTGACTTCATTACAATAAAACTTTTGCCACTTGGTTGACCTTAGCAATATATTTGCTACATTGGGTCACATTGGTAAAGGCCCTGTCACACTAAAATGTTCTAGCCAACGTCTGCCGACGTTCGAGAATTTTTGTAAGAACGTTTTAGCACACGCCGAAAAATTCTTTTGTTGAACGCATTCATAAGGTCAGGCTAACGACTTACAACACACGGAAAACTTATTCATAACTTGCCCGCAACTTTCACAAAACGTGTAACAGTGTATGACGACGTTTCAAAGGCGTTTTACAAGCGTACTTAACGTATACCGAACGCATCCATAACTGTCTTCGAGCATTCAGAAAACGTCTGTATAGCGTTTTGACAATATTTCGTAAGATCAGTAAGAAATTTTTCACCCAATGTCATTTGTAAAGGTAGAATTGGATAGAAACATCACAGAAAAATACGACGGATTTGCAGATGGGATAGGTCCCAAAAAATCACAAAATTTATTTAAGCTGAAATAAAGTAGCTATGTACATTCCCTTGGAAATTTGTCTTGCTTTTTAACCATTATTTTAATAATAAAACATCGGCTAAAATACGTTACTCCTTAGTTACAAGGACACCCGGTTTGCGTTCTTTATACGTTTAAAACAACTTTCAAGAAACTACTACATATCGCACTAATTGCTTGCATAACGTATATTTATCATATGTTTAGTTATAAATACAGACGTTTTGAATATGTGATACAGTGCATGGCATTCATTCCGTATTTACACTATGACGTCATACCCTTTATCGCATACCCTTTATCACATGGCTTACCCTTTATCACACACCCTTTATTGCATGTCAAGCACTGTATCATACATTGGAATTTAATTTGACTTTTTTATTAAAAAAACTGAGTGGTAAAACAATTTTTTGGGGGGTAAAATAAATTTGGGGGTAAACAAAATTGGGGAGATTAACAAAATTTTGTTTCGGGATGAAATTTTTTTGTTAGGATAAGTTAAAGGAAATCTAGTAAACCTTTTTGCTTGACATGTTAGATTTTATTCCAACCAAGTCCAGTCCTTTCCGCCCATTTTGAAATTTTCTTCTTCATAAAAGTATGCATTTTCTATTGACAATTAAGAAATAATTAACAATGGCTACTGTTAATTATTTCGATTCTAATAGGAGAATCACAAGGTTCCGATGAAGAGAATTCCTCCTAGTACACATGGATGAAACACCATTTTATACCGCTAGTTGGTCTGTGACGTTGCAAAAACTAATTTGAAACTTTCTATGACGTAATCGGAAGTAGTGTCATTTGTTGGTAGTGTCAAAATCCGTATCACATGCTGTATCATCCCTCGACCAATATTATCCCTCGGGCTGTTATTGGTAACTCGGGATAATACCGCATGTGAGACAGATTTTGCCATATTCCCTATCTAGCGTTCGTCTAACGTGTGTAGTAGCGTTCGTCTAACGTGTGCAGAACATATCAACAACACGCTGGCGAAAGTCTTGAAATTTTAAGCATGTTCAAAATTTTTCGACGCATCAAATATTCAACAACGCACGCCAACGTGTGTCGTCGTGTTTGTAACGTGTTAAGGGCATATTCAATAGTTTCAGGGGGGAGATAATAGAAAACACAAAAGAATTCATTTTTTTTCCCGGGAATATGACGTTGATAACTGTAACGTCACAAAGTAATTCCAATTGTTTATGAGAAAAGGTAATTTGTGCCTTCCAATTTGGCGGAATTTATGCGGGTAACCGACGGGAGATTTGTGTTATTTTTATGATTTACTCTTAAACTAACTCGGTGACCCATATTGCTTTTGCCATTTTTAGGAGCTTATTATATAAAGAATACAATATCAGAATTTCATTAAATCGACAAAATGAGAAGTCTTAGAAATATTGTAAATTTGACTAATTCCACATTTGGTGCAACTTTTTTCGTAATACGTAATACATACTCTTTAATTTAGATAAATATAACATAATTTCTTAAATCAAATCAATTTTTCAGTAAATCCTTAAAATATTAACTTTGTTTTTCTGTTGCTCTGGTACCGAGTACATTAGAAATACTTCCTCAATTAACTTTATAACTAGAACTTAATTTTTCTTCAAAAAACGCAAAAATGATCAATGTTTAAGGTCGATATCCATGGAAACATGATCGGCGACCCAATATTTTCTAGTTATTTTTGGAATCTTCGGCACGTGTTTAACAATATATCTAAACATTATGAAAATGACAATATAGCAAGAAACTGTTGGATATGCCTAACAAACGTGCCTCTAACTTATACAACGCACATCAGCGTGTACGAAAATATTTCCACACGTCGGCACACGCTGGCGCTATGCGTTATAGTGTGACAGGGCCATTAAGTTGTGATTTCAATGAAGTCCATTTCTGCTTATTTATAATACACTATTATATATTAAAGATTGGATTCATGGCCTCAGACCAGTGCGCGGTACGCCTATGGTGCAGATAAAACTTTTTTTTATATATAAACCCATATCTTTTTTGGTAGTTTTAAGAAATGAAAAAAGAAAATCCGCAGAAAGCTCTGTTTTTCAAATATTTCTACGTTCTTCAAAACCTATGGCATCTGCGCTTTGGAGACACAAAGTTAGAAATGACAAATCAGAATGCATTTTTATACTATTTTAAAGCAATGGATAGAATTCATTTCGTTTATATCCGGTTGCTAACAAATAGGCTTCTTAAACAAGGGTATGTTACCCAAAACTTGAAGTCATCTCTCCAAAAGTTTTACAGTCGACATCACCATCTTATGGACCGCTTTTGGATATCTGTTTCCCAGATGACAACGGATCTTTCCCTTTAAAGGCTTAACTGTTGTTTTCTCTATCGGATTTGACCGACATGTTCAACATGGCGGGTGTGTGTGTGTGTGTTTGTGTGTGTGTGTGTGTGTTTGTGTGTGTGTCTTCATTTTTCTTTTCTGTGTCGTACTCATGTTGTTTCTCTGTTTCTTTGATGTTTCGGATGTTGCAACTGTCCTTGGATTATTTGTTTTGGATTGACGGTTCGGATCTCACTTACTTAACTATAAAAAGACATCACATAAATGTGGCACAGAAAAGAAAAAGAAACCCCACATACAGATGAACAACACGAACCCAAATTAAAATCATGGGTGAGATCAGATGCACCGGTAGAGTAAGCCTTCATTGCTTCCTAAAGGACACCGCCGTGTTAAACATGTTAAAGTAATGGGTTACATAGAGATAAATACATGGCCTTTTCCATATCAGCACGGTTATCATCCCGAGACCCCATATCAGCCCGAGGCGCCAGCCGAGGGCTGATATGGGTCGAGGGATGATAACCGTGCTGATATTGGAAAAGGCCACGTCTTAATCTGTTTATTATATACTTCCAATTAGGAGTTGTCATCACACCCGGGCTGAAATAGCCATATCACCGGTCTGATGTGGATTTTCAGAACGAGGCGGTCTGATATTGCCATATCAGACTGGGTATATGATATGGACTATTTACTTCTGCCTATATTACATATGCAAAACATGACATATCTTCGCTAAGTATGTAATATATAGCTTTATTAAAGAAGCAATTTATTGATAATTTGTAAATGTATAGCCCTGGAAAATATGGACGCGTTGTCTTCAGATTTTAAGTGCCAATGTGACAATTTATTGATTTTAATCTTATCTTTCACATTTTGTTTTTAATTACTTATTTTGTTAAATTGTTTTTAGTAAGGAAATTATCCCGACAAGTTAATCCTTGGACACTAATCTCTTTTCTATGGAAACTATTAATTGTCTGATTTGTTAAATGTTTTTGTGATAATTCAGTTTTCGATCTGGGTCTGGAGGTGCCCAGATACCGAAAAATAAAAGTATATAATTTGGAATACCGTATTTGTTTTATATACATTTTGTTTTGCATTGCAAATGTTTCAAGGAAATTAGGGAAAGATATGCTAATGTTTTAAATAATGATAACAGTATATCTGATGAAGAATTAATAAAAAATACTTCTTAACCCACAAAATTTACAAGAAACCAAAGGTATTTGCACATTATTAAATGAAATGTTCACTAGACGTGACGTAGAGTTCAAAAATATTTAAGTCTCCTTCCTCAGATGTTGAATATACTAGACATACTTGGATATTTTTTTCTTTTCTTTTTTTCTATTTTTATTTCTATATTGCTGTATTATTCTTGTATATCTTTCTTGTATGTTGTTGCTTATAAATGTACTTGGATCACGAATCACATGTTGTAACACTGTGCTATGTCCAATAGAGTTATTTGAATTTGAATTTGATATAGCCGGAATCTACCCGGTTATATATTGGTAGAGTTAACCCGCGGCACGATCTCGAGTACCAAGCTCTAGCTAGTTCCCAATACTGAGAAATGGACTCCTTTCAAGACAATATGATGATTACTAACCGTTTAGATGTGGACCACCATTTTTGTTAAATCCAAGTATGGGATGTCTCGGCAAACATTGCGGTAAGGCAGTCAGTATGCTAAAATTTCATAAATGTAATGCTTTAAGAGCCTTGTGCTATAAATGCAGGAATTATGGATATTTTGCCCATGTGTGCCAATTTCATAGGAAAAATGAATGTAGCAAAAAATTAAAAAAGAAATCAAAATCCAAAATTCAAAGAGACAATGAACGAATTAAGAAATTTATAGAAAGTAAACAGATTTAATGGTCTAGAAGACATCGAACTTTCGGCCATCATTTCACTGTCGTGTCAGTGCGAGTCAAAACAACAGAATATAAAAAGGTTAGAAAATCGGAAGAGAGAACTAACAAAAGAAATAAATGAATTAAAATGTGAAAATTCCCAATTACAATGTGTAGTAAAGGATAACCGTAACCTACAAAGAACTTTCGATGACTTAAATTCGGAACGAATATGTTTTCTAGAGAAAATTGAAGGATTAAAGGAACAATTGGACCATTATAAAACTTTTGTTATAAGTAAACAGCAGGAAACGAGCGAAATAAAGAGGCACAACGAAAAATTAGTGAATGAAATTCATCTCAGTGCAAGACGCAGAGGGGGAATGCTTCAAAGAATGAACAACAACGCGTTATAAATGGACTTAAAGAAGAAAACGCATTCATGTCTCACCAAATCGAACAATTATTAAAGGAACTTTCAAAATCTGACACCCGCCAACGGCCTCCGCCGATTGTTAGAGCGAGATGTACCGGGAGAGGACGTTATCCTAGAAGATAAGATTAAACTCGGGTACCGAGTTTACGGGGAGTATGGGAGTATATAGCCCAGGAAAATATGGACGCGTAGTCTTCAGATTTTAAGTGCTAATGTCAAAATTTATTGATTTTAATCTTATCTCTCACATTTGGTTTTTAATTACTTATTTTGTTAAATTGTTTGTAGTAAGGAAATTATCCCGACAAGTTACAGTCAAAACACAGTTACCGTAACCAGTGTTTCTATTAGTCTATCTAATACTCTGTTGGACTTACTACTGCACTGCTTGATTGGTCATTATTTTGATTTGTACTCCACTTATAGGTGATAAATTCCTTTTCAAATTCATTTAGTTACGCACTGACTACCAGATAATCTGCTTGTTTGTTATTTAATCCTATCAAGAAGTGAACAATTTGTTTTGTTGATCAATTCAGTTGTTTGTAACATGAAGCTGTGGGGCAAGAAATGTGTCCAAATTAGACAATTAAGAAGAATACAAATAATAATGTTTCGATTGGTCATTTGAACCCCGACCCCATTGCCGACTACTTATGTTTAAATTTGCAACCCCATTGTAGACTTTTTATGGATCTTTGCAACATCATTGTAAAATTTATACCCTTAGCTTTTTGAAAGTCATTATGTTAATTTTCTACTGTGCAATACTTACAGAGATTTCAGTCTATAAATACTATCAAGTTTCGTGATTTTATTACAATATAAGTACTAAAATGACAAATCACTGATGTACCCCAATAAAGATGCTGACCCGTCATATTAAGATTCAATCTCATTATCGACTGAATTTAATAAACTCCTTCAGAATAAAGTTGAAATGACATCCCCATTGTAAGCAATAAGACAAACACCCTTTTTGTGAGAACCCCGAACTACCCAATATATAGTGAGTGTTCCCACCTCTTGGGGGTGTGCTTGTAAGAGATGGAATCTTTGTAGTTGCTATATTTTGCTATGAAGTTATTTCACAGGTTTGTTTTGTAACTATATCGATATATACGTCCATCCAATATTAACGTTTTAATGAACACTTTTATACAACCAGTTATAAATCATTTCAAACAGTATTCAATTGATCAAAAGTTATTATTTTCGAAACAAATATAACAGGGTCTCAATTCCTTTGGGCAATCTCTATGACCAACTTAACGATACAACAAAGGGTAATTAGTCTTTGATTGGATAAAATGACAAACAAGAAGATTATGTGGTATATGATGCATTACTAAATGAGTTTGAAAAGAAATTAAATGCCAATGACAGTAGTACAAAGTAAAATACTGTGAAAGTACTTTTATTCGTGGATGCCAATTTTCGTGGATTGCAGACAATTCCTTAGTTCGTGGGTTCTAAAATTCGTGGTTTAAGATTTTCCACAGTACAAATCAATGGAAAATTTGTATTTCGTTGGGTATCAAATTTCGTGGTTTAAGTCAACCACGAAATCCACGAAAATTGGTACCCCACGAACAAAAGTACTTTCACAGTAATGACCAATCAAGCAGTGTAGTAGCAAGTCCAGCAGAGTATTAGAAAGACTAGAAGTAACACTGGTTACGGTAACTGTGTTTAGACTGTAATCCTTGGACACTAATCTCTTTTCTATGGAGACTATTAATTGTCTGATTTGTTAAATGTTTCTGTGATAATTCAGTTTTCGATCTGGGTCTGGAAGTGTCCAGATACCGCAAAATAAAAGTATATAATTTGGAATACCGTATTTGTTTTATATAGCCGGAATTTACCCGGTTATAAAGGTTTCGCGGAACCTAGTGTCTCGCCTGCTCACTTCATTGTTATTATTATTTGGCCTTTATTAAAATGTGGTTGCTAAGTAGAATTAAAAGTCATATGTGATCTTTGAGAAATTTTACAGAACTGAAATAATTTTTTCTTTTAAATCTAACCATGGAAAATATTTGCTTTGGCCAAAATTATCCAAAACGTATGGTTGCTAACAAGGATTCCCAAAAATTGCTTGTCTTTGAGAGTTTCGGAAAGTTACCAAAATTGGAATCATTTTTGAAATATTTCCATTGAAAACATTTGTTTTGACTTAAATTCATCCCAAAAGCATGGTTTCTAACAAGAATTCAAAAAAAAAAATGCTGGTCTTTAAGTGTTTCAGGAAATTTACCAATGTTGGAACCAAATTTTGGATTCTTATTTTTCTTAATTATGCATCATATGATAAAATTGCTAGAATATTTGATTGTATGCAAAAATTTCAAAAATTGTTAGCTTTGAACATTTTCAGGAAATTTACCAAAGTTGGATCCGGAATAAAATTCCAAAATCTTATTTTACATCTATAGACTATATGCAACAATTCTACATCAAAATTAAATTCCTTTATCCCAATTTTGTTTGATATATGGACCTAGAGGGAAATTTTAGCCAAATTCATTGATGCGGAAAATATAGGTCAAGGTGACATAATTCTGGTATGGATGTTGGTTACTACTAAAGATGTAACCACTTACCAATCATCATCTGTCTATGACATGTAGGTGCTGAGATATGGTGCAAACCAAAAAAATTGATGAAAAAAACTTAGTCCAACTAATGGCAAAACTAGGAAAAATTGGATTTTTTTTCAAAATTCAACTTGGGATTCAATGATGAAGTTGCACTGAATATTGTGTCAAAATTTCATTGCTATTGAACATGATATGACAAAGTTATCAAAGTTAAAAAAAAGTTTAACATTTGGGTTAACAAAATGTGGACGACGACGCCGACGACAGAATCTATGGTCGCTATGTCTCGCCTTCGCGACATTCGTCGCAGGCGAGACAAAAACCATGCTGTATATCAAGGAAGTCATCGTATCGAACACAGCTACTTCAGAAGCAATAGAGTTGAGAGATGTACACTTCATATGCAGGCGCTGTTGTAATATTGCTACAAAGGAAATGTAATCATCTTTTGAATAGAAGATTGATTGGTTGATTGATAAAGAAGAGCAATACTAAGAATGGTACCGAGTATATGGCTTATGGTAATTGTTTGCTTTATATTATTTTAAATATTGGATTGAACATATTATGTTTTAACGCAGAATTGCTGTAAAATGCTATCTTAGTTCTAATTTTTAGTAGTTTTAGTACACACAATGTAGACCCGACAATAATAAACTAAATAGTTTTTTTACATTGATTTGAAAATTATAACGAGCGGGACACGGCATCAGTATTGGAAACAACAACATTCAGATTTCATCCATCAAATTACAAAAAGGGAAAAAAACATTACTCTGACGAATTTCAATGGAAAATTAATACGAATTACATTAAATTTTATTGAACCTGTAATGTGAAACAACGGCAGTAGAACACCGAAGGAACAAAGGGGTGAAATTCACAAAAATCGAAGTCCAAAGACAGGGCAAAAACGAGAACACAGAAAACAAGACGTTAGACACAAAAACAATGACGCCAGACAGACACAAAGCACAGAACCAGAAACCACAACATTCAGAACAAAGACACTCACAGTGTGAACTCCAGTGAAAAGGAGAGTGACATCAGGTGCTCCGGAAGGGTAAGCATGTCCTGCTCTGTTAACAGCACCCGTCACACTGTGGGTGATTCAATCCGGGAAAACGCCAAAGCCGGCAGTCAAACCCGGGAAGACGCGAATCCAGCTGAAAATGTCCACTCCCACTTGGGACACCGAAACGTCATATCTTTCAATGATGCCATGGCGACGGCCACAGAATTTCTCGAGGGATGAAATTAACAAAGGTTGAACAAATCCCTGACTAAGCAGCTTTTGGGACAGTGTTTTTGCTCTGTTCAAAAAATCACTGTACAAACTACAAGCTCGACAGTAACGAATCAACTGTGAAATGTACACTCCATAGGCTGGAGAGGTAGGTATATTGCTGCTAAGAAAGGGAAAGGTCACATTGGGGAAATTAAAATCATCACGCTTGTCATATAGCTTAGATTTCAAACGTCCATCTTCGTCAATATACAATAAAAGATCTAGGTACGAAGCTGAAGTAGGTGCTTCAGCTGTTTCTCCAACTTCAAGCTCATTTGGATAGATCCGATGTAAATAATCCTTAAATAGTGAGTAATACCAAAATAACAGAAGAGAATTGTCAAGATCGGAAATCCTAGGGACAAAACGACAAAACAGGTGCAAAACCTGCAATATTCATTGTACATTCAAACTCAAAATCTAAAAAAAAAAAATAAAATAGATTAGAACAGAACGGAGGACAACAACAACAACTCAACAAAGAAGTATGGCCGTCTTCCCGTGAATATATTTCATTCAGCATACTAATTTTGCGAATACATTAAATCTTTTCGAAAACTGCTTTAACGGGTCATATCTTATACATTTAGACAAAAGATTCTACCAATGAACTTGCCATTTGAATACAATTTTGGCAGATTTTGACAACTTTTGTAGGTTTGTGTTATAATTAGTTGTATAGGACCTCTATAACACAAAATAAACTAACTGCCATTTGGAAGGGCAAATGTCTATACGTTCGCAACAAAAAATTGGTTTTTGGTTCTCAGTGTCCTTTGAGTAGTACCATCTCCCCAAACACTGTAAAATAGCTAAAATGGAGTCAAAAGGCTATTTACAACCATGTTCGACTGCTAATAAGTCAAAAAACATACAAGTGTTGCATATAGTGATTTTATATCTAATAACTACACGTACCAGAGACCAACGTAAACAATTTTCGACAACATTTGTGCATATTTTGAAAATGACCCAACATATGAACAAAATTCATGCCTTAATGGCCATACTTCTTTAAAATCCGTGAAGACTAGTACATTTATGTTAATTCTAAAACGTAAGGTTTAACTCCCTCCATCGTAGTTTTGTCCTTAGCTATATTTGATATTACTAATTATTCGGATTTCGTTTGGTTTTATGCATTTTTAAATATATATATATATATTTTAATTATGGCTTTCCTACGTTTGGGTTTTAGTGCTGCTGATGAGAAATTAGTTTCCGAAATGGCGATACAGCTCATTTGAATTATTGCAGTTGGAGTTTACATATGTGTTGTGGTCTGATGTTCATTTACTCCATATCCTTTCATAAAATATATAACAGGAGACAATGTTAACATAAAAAAAAAGAACAACGATAACTCGACCAATTTAAAATTCATGAAGACTAATACAAAACGGAATGTAATGTTAACATAAAAAACAACGACAACTCGAGCAGTTCAAATGCCATGAAGACTAGTACAGAACGGGAGACAATGTTAACATAAAAAAGAACGTCAACACGACAAATTCAAAATGCCATGAAGACTAGTAAAGAACGGGAGACAATGTTAATATAAAACGCCGACGACAACTCGACAAATCAAAAATCCACGAAGACTAATACAGAACGGGAGACGATGTAAACATAAAAAGAACAACGATAACTCGACCAATTTAAAATCCATGAAGTAAGTGAGAACCGAACCGTCAGTCAAAAGAACGAACAATCCATGGACAAATGCAACATCAGAAACACTAAGAAACAAGGACACCACTTGAGTACGGGCCAAAAAAGAAAAATGAAAAAAAAACACATACAGATGAACAACACGGACCCAATAAAATCATGGGTGAGATCAGGTGTACCGGAAGAGTAAGTATTTCCTGCTTCTTATAGGACATCCGCCGTGTTGAACATGTGAACTCCGGTTGTAAAGTCAAATCGGATAGAAGAAAAACAAACTTTAGTTGTATGGGGAAAGATCTGTTGTCATCTGGGAAACAGATATCTGGTAAAGATCATAATATCTGCCGTAAAACTTCTTTAGTGGTGACTTTAAGTTTTTGGTAACGTACCCTTGCTTAAGTAGTCTATTTGTAAGCAACTGGGCTCTATCAAGAAAATCGCTGTAACGACCACAAGCACTTGAGTAGCGAATGAGTTGTGAGATATAAACTCAATATGCTGGTGCTTTTGGATACATCGGCAAACTAATGTTGCCACAAAGAAAAGGGAAGTTGACTATTGAAAAAGTGAAGTCATCGCGTTTGTCATACAACCTAGTTTGTAATGTAACTCTGTTGTCAATTTCAAGATGAAGGTCAAGAAACGAGGCCGATGTGGAAGTATCTGTAGTATCCTTAATTTCAAGCTCTCTTGGATAAATAAGATGAAGAAAAATCACCAAAGCGAGGGTTGTTTAGTGATAAAATATCATCTATATAACAGAAGCTGAAATAAAAGGACTGGGCTAGTTTTTTATCTTTATGTTGAAGAAGCCCTTCAATGAATTCTGCCTTATAAGAGTGGAGAAACAGATCGGCTAAAAGAGGTGCACAGTTTGTGCCTATTGGAATTCCGATGGTCTGTTGAAAAACAAGTCCTCCAAACTGGACAAATATATTGTCAATTAGAAACTCTACCATTTTAATCCCTTCTTCCTCCGTGTATTTTTTTCTGTGATTCTGAGTCGTATTTCACAAAGTATGCTTGTTCTCTGCCTATGAAAATGTACTTTTATCTTCAGACTAATACAGAACGGGAGACGACGTTAACATAAATCAGAACAACGACAATTCAACAAATTTAAAATCCATGAAGACGATTACAGAACGGGAACAATACTAGCATAAAAAAGAACAACGAGACAACTTGACAAATTCAAAATCAATGAAGACTTGTACAGAAAGGGAGACAGTGTTTACATAAAAAAGAACAACGACAACTCGACCAATTCAAAATCAATGAAGACTTGTACAGAAAGGGAGACAATATTTACATAAAAAAGAACAACCACAACTCGACCAATTCAAAATCCATGAAGACTAGTACAGAACGCTTTTAATGTTTTTCTTCATCTTGAAATCACCATGAGGCCTTTAACACTGAGCCTTGCTCATACCTCACAGTAAATTCAAGACTTCCCCTAGCACTGGTTTTAGCGTAATTCATTGTCAATTATTGTCAATCAACGCTACATCCATGCTCATTACTATTCATGAATGCGGGGCTGTCAACAAACATAAAATTAGCTGGCAATGTTCTCAGAGTTTCTAATATTTTCTTGGAAATTGTTGCAGAAAACATCGAATTTTCCCCAGTTTTCAATGCATGATAACAGAAAAAGAAGATCCATGACGTATCATTTTATTTTATTTTTGGAAAATACTA
>MJUU01042384.1:118830-146693 GCA_002080025.1 Modiolus philippinarum
AGACAGCATCAGAAGCATGCATTGTTGTTGTCATCCCAAAATGCATCATGCATACCAATATGGTTGATGTGGGACATGTCAGTAACCAGGAATGAACTTTAACCATTCTACCTAACCTAGTCGCTCATGCAAAAATGTAGGTCAAAGACAGCATCCGAGGCATGCATTGATGTTGTCATCCCAAATTGCATCATACATATCAATATGGTTGATGTGGGACATTGCAGTAACAAGGAATGGACTTTAACCATTTTACCTCACCAAGTCGCTAATGCGTAAAATGTAGGCCACAGACAGCATCCGAAGCATGCATTGTTGTTGTCATCTCAAAATGCATCATACATACCAAAATGGTTTATGTGGGACATGTCAGTAACTGGGAATGGACTTAAACCATTCTACCTAACCAAATCGCTCATGCAAGACAGCATGCAAAGCATGCATTGTTGTTGTCATCCCAAAATGCATCATACATACCAATATGGTTGATGTGGGACAAGTCAGTAACCGGGAATGGACTTTAACCATTCTTCTTACTGGACACCGACACGGACACAGATGCCAACGCTCTGGGTATCACATAAGCCCCCCTCACTTTATGAGGTGAGGTAAAAATCTATTCTCTATGACACAGAATCCATTCTTTAAAAGCCAAATGTTTAATCAAATCCACATCTTCACTAGCCAAGGATTACAACCGGCTCCTCACCTCCTCAAGAGGCAAGCGGGATCTTAAACCTTGGCTAGTGAAGATGCCAAATCCATTGGAAGACTTGGAGGAGTTATGCAAACAAGAAGATGACCTTCTAACAAACAGGCATCTTAAGCTGGGAACGAAAGTATTTGACAAGTGTCCTGGTCCAAGGCCATGTAAAGGTTTTATAATTTCACCCTTATCAAAGGAGCTAGCTAAAAAAAATGGGGCATTTTCCACTCTTTTATATATGTTTTAGATCTTGTGATTATTTTGGTTGTTTCCTCATGTATGTCGGATACACAAATATACTTACTTTGTCTTTTTTTGATATTTAGCTGTTTCACAACATTAATTTTTAGACTATTGTCAGTATCCCCTTTCAACATTGTTTGCAGTGAATATACATTGTCCATGTACGTATATAATAAAATATAATCCTCCAAGTTTAACTCATGCAATTAATAAAGGTTATGGAATAAGGTAGGAAGTGTTATGGTAACAAGAGTTACATAGGAGATCTAAGAAGCATGGTACATCTTTATATTGACTTGACGAATCTGAACTGTTTTAAACTAAAAGGCGTTGTTCAATTTTCGAGTAAAAATTTCATTTGCAGAGCTGAAAACAGTAAAATAACAACAATCTTTACAAGACAGCTTCTTACTGACTTTTATCCATTTAGAAACAAAAATATAATTAAATTCCTAATACATTTCTTATGTTCTTTTTACGACTTAAAATGTTCTTGCCATTATAGGAAAAGGTATAAAAGGTAAGTGGTATAATACATGTTACTGGCTATAATACCCAACATTGTCATACCAAAATATTAATAACAATGCTGGAATACAATAATAAAACTAAAATACTTCAAGGATTTTTCAGTACTTACTCGTCTGGCCTGTAAATATATATCAAGGGTTAAAATCATTCATTTCTGCAGATTTCATAAAAATAGGTCCAAGTGCATGTCATTCATATCACAGCTTGAAGCAGCATAACATACAATTTCTATTTTATTTCTACTGTGCAATAGTTTTAGGATATGTTGACTGATCGATTAGTTTTCAGGAGGGTAAAAACTGTTTGAATTATAAGCAGATTTAAACTAGAGGCTCAGACACTGAGCCTGTATCGCTCACCTGACAAAATGCTGAACAGCAGGGTTTTGATGTTCTGAATGGTGGCCCAGTTTTTATGTGAATTTCCCTGGCCAAAATAAACTATGTTCTGTGCTGGCGGCCATGTTTTTTATTCGTTGGAATGAAATAAGCAATCTTTGTTAAGGACCTTTCACTAGAAAAACAAAATCTCTAATTTTACAGGTAAAATCTCTAATTTAACAGCAAAATCTCTAATTTAACAGGAAAGTCTCTTATTTAACAGGAACATCTCTAATTTAACAGCTTCAATATCAAATTTAACAGCTTCAATATCTAATTTAACAACATTAATATCTAAATTAACAGCTTCAATATCTAATTTAACAGCTTCAATATCTAATTTAATTGCTTCAATATCTAATTTAATTGCTTCAATATCTAATTTAACAGGAAATATCTAATTTTAGAGGTAAAATATCTAATTTTTAGAGATTTTCCTATAAAATTAGATATTTTACCAGTAAAATTAGAGATTTTGTGTTTGTAGTGTTTAGTACATCATTCCTGTAAAGTTTGGTTGAATTTGCTTTAGCGGTTTCAGAGGAGAATAAGAAAATAAGAATTTTCCCATAGAGTCCAATGTCAAACTATGTTCCGTGCTGGCGGCCATGTTTTTTTTACAAATCGGAATGAAATGAGCAAACTTTGTTAAGGACCTTTAGGACACTAATCCTGTAAAGTTTGGTTGAATTTGCTTCAACAGTATCAGAGGAGTTGATGAAAATGTGATTTTTTCCCAGGGACCCATGTTAAACCTAAGTTCTGCGCTGGCGGCCATGTTTTTTGTCGGATAGGAATGAAATGAGCAATCTTTGTAAAGGACCTTCCATTCATCATTCCTGTAAAGTATGGTTGAATTTGCTTGAGTGGTTTCAGAGGAGAAGATGAAAATGTGAATTTCCCATAGGGCCAATGTTAAACTAAGTTCCGTGCTGGCGGCCATGTTTTTTGTCGAATCCGATTAAAATGAGCAATCTTTGTAAATGACCTTCAGTGCATCAATCCTGTAAAGTTTGGTTGAATTTGCTTGAGCAGTTTCAGAGGAGTTGATGAAAATGTGATTTTTCCCATTAGGCCCTATGTTATACCAGTAAGGTGCGCTGGCAGCCATGTTTTTTGTCGGATAGGAATGAAATGAGCAATCTTTGTAAAGGACCTTCCATACATCATTCCTATAAAGTATGGTTGAATTTGCTTGAGTGGTTTCAGAGGAGAAGATGAAAATGTGAATTTCCCTTAGGGCCAATGTTAAACTATTCCGTGCTGGCGGTCATGTTTTTTGTCGAATCCGAATAAAATGAGCAATCTTTGTAAAGGACCTTCAGTGCATCAAATCCTGTAAAGTTTGGTTGAATTTGCTTGAGCAGTTTCAGAGGAGTTGATGAAAATGTGATTTTTCCCATTGGGTCCTATGTTAAACCTAAGTTCCGCGCTGGAGGCCATGTTTTTTGTCGGATCGGAACGAATTGAGCAATCTTTGTAAAGGACCTTCCATACATCATTCCTGTAAAGTATGGTTGAATTTGCTTGAGTGGTTTCAGAGGAGAAGCTGAAAATTTGAATTTCCCATAGGGCCAATGTTAAACTAAGTTCCGTGCTGGCGGCCATGTTTTTTGTTGAATCCAAATAAAATAAGCAATCTTTGTAAAGGACCTTCAGTGCATCAATCTTGTAAAGTTTGATTGAATTTGCTTGAAAAATTTCAGAGGAGTTGATGAAAATGTGATTTATCCCATAGGGTCCTATGTTAAACCTAAGTTCTGCGCTGGCGGCCATGTTTTTTGTCGTATCGGAACGAAATGAGCAATCTTTGTAAAGGACCTTCCATACATCATTCCTGTAAAGTTTGGTTGGATTTGCTTCAGTGGTTTCAGAGGAGTTGATGAAAATGTAAAAAGTTAACAGACGGACGGACGGACAGACGACGGACGCCAAGTGATGGCAATAGCTCACACTGACCCTTTGGGTCAGGTGAGCTAAAAATGTTCTTATACCCCTCAATTAATTTTTTCAGTGATGTTATAGGAGTAGATTTTGATAATCAATCCTCTTTCTAAAATGTCATTTGATTTTCAATTATTTGATTTGTAGTGCTAAAGGAAAAAGCTTCAGATTTGGCAATAAATCTTGAAAAATTATGAAAATGATATGGTTCACAGCATCAAAACAAATCCCAGCTTCCTTATGGATCATTTATCACCTGTAAGCAAAAGCATATCACTTCCCAAAATCCAAAGCTATAAATATCTTCTACTATATATATACAGCCCTACTGGTTACTATAAATGATACTTACACTTCTATTTCTGATATGCCCCTTGTTCTGTACTTTGTTGGTATGAGGTTTTCGGGATTCTACTTTCTCTATACCGTCTTCAGTATTCACACTCTCCGTATCAGATTTTTGTTCATTATTTTCCTCTGTATCATATGAATCTAAGTCAGTTTGTGGAACATTTGGATCATTTTTCTGATTTGAAATAGAATTTATCATAATTTCATTTCCAGACGTATCTTTCACACCAGCTATATGACCATTAACAAGTATACTATCTCCTGTCGGAGGAGGCTGTTGGCCATTTATAGTAATCACAGAAATATTTTTACCTTTACGATCGGTATTTTGTTCTGACTTCACTGATTTATCATCATCACTTTCAACTTTAACCTTAATTTCTTGTACCTCCATTTCTTGTTGAGGCCTAGTAATAATTTCAGTTTTAGGTTTATCCCCTGGCTGCCCAATTTCTATACGTGTAACACTAGACAAGCTAGTTTTATCAGTACATATACTTTCTTTTTCACTTTCATCAGTTTGTTTAGATATCTCACTAGTTTCACTTTTATCATCGGAATGTTCATCTTTTTTTTCTGTGTCCTCTTTGACTTCATCTAACTCCATTTCAATGTCTGTGACATCATAAACTGAAGTCTCTTGATCACCTTCATTCTCGTCCTGCGTAATGACATCTTGAATGGTATCAAATACAACTTTGGCTACAGATGGTTCTGCTTCCTTTGACTTAATAACTTCGTCAATCAAATCTTCAACAATTTCATCAATGTCACATTTTATACCATCTGCATCTGTCGACTTACTAGGACTTTCATTCTATAAAATGCATTTTAAACTTTTAATAAATTTAGGAATTAAGTATACCAAAATTCTGAAATTGCCATTTAATCAAATGAAATCAGATTTCAATTCGCAATTACCTGTATCGAGTTGGAAAGGGGAGATAATTTAAAAATAGTCTCCCTTGTTTAATAAAAGTTGCCAAAGATTTTCAGGTAGAGCATCTACTTATTAAACTTCAGATGCAAGCTATACAGAATTTAATGTAAATACACTAACCATGATGGAATCTATAGCAAAGGGAGATAAAAGCAAGATTTATTACGATTTCAATTGACCAAACTTAGTAGTAAGTCTTCCACGGAAGACATGTGTCGCCTGCATAATATCACACAAAAAAATGGCTAAGTTCCGTCAAACAGGAAGTGGGCATGCATGAGATCCCTTGACCCTTTTACACATTAAAAGTTCCCATACTGATACTCCATGCCAAATTGAAGAAGGCAGGGATATGTGGTTTCTGAGAAAAATGTGACTGAAATTTTCAAGACTTGAAAAATATTCTAAGTTCAGTCAAACAGGACTTGGGCATGCAAGAGATTAAAAACTCTGTTACACGATATAGGTCCCCCTACTGATACTCCATGCTTAATTACAGAAGGCTGTGATATGTGGTTCCTGAGTAAAATGTGACACAAATTTTTTGAGACGCTGATCGGTAAAAATATTCTAAGTTCCGTCAAACAGGAAGTGGGAATTAAAGAGATCCAAAACTTTATTACACCATATAGGTTCCCATACTGATACTCCATACTGAATTGCAGAAGGCTGGGATCTGTGGTTCCTGAGAAAAATGTGACAGAAATTTTCAAGACGCAAAAAATATTCTAAGTTCCGTCAAACAGGAAGTGGGCATGCGACAGATCCCAAACTCTGTTACACAGTATAGGTCCCCATACTTATACTCCATGCCAAATTGCAGAAGGCTCGGATACATGGTTCCTGAGAAAAATGTGACAGAAATTTTTGTGACGCTGACGACAACACCGCCGACGACGCCGACGCAAGACGACGGATAGTGATCCCTATATGTCGCCACTGCGTGAACCCAGGCGACACAATAACAACATACTTGATACAACTATAAAATACCTGACTATTATCTGAAAGTTCAGATTTCTCATCACTACTTTGTCCTAAGCCTTCATCTGATGATTTATCTTGGTCCTCTTTCTGTTCTTCCTGTGTAGTAACTTCTATTGAAGGTACTGGAATTTTCTGTGGCGAAGATTCTGGGGACTGTTTTGGTGATGGTTCTGGAGACTGTTTAGGGGATGGTATGGGTGTTACTACTTTTTCTGGAGCTGGCTGTGGCTCTTTCTTTTCCTCTACTTGTTCTTCTTTCTTTTCTTCCTTCTCCTCCTTTACCTTTTCAATGACTGGTTCTTTCTTTTCATCCTATTGAATCATTGAAATTTTACTTTAGTTACACAACAAAATAATTTTTAAATTGTATTTTTTTTTCAAACTTCAATTCCTTGCTGTATAAAATGTTGCATCTTTCAAGAATCATTTTTTAATTTCAATGCATACAAATTCAATAATGACAATAAAAATTTCAACTGCAGATTGTAAATCTGTTATATAATTTGCAAATGGAATTGATCTGTCACAATTATTTTCTAGATGACCAAATAGTGTTAGGAGTCTGTCGTGAATTTACTGTTAAGTGTGAATAATGAGCCCATTTTAAAGGTCTTGTGATGACCCCAAAGATAAAGAACAATAAATACATTTAACTGACTTTAATTTGGTGAGCTTAAATTTTCACCCTTCCATGAACCTCATAAATATAGTGAAAATGAGGACCTAAAAAATAAAGGGCTATGCCGAGCGCAGCATGATACGACTGCAGCATGTCGACCACTGAAATTTGAACAAGTGTAATTGAAAGTGAGTGTGGACATACTAAAGAGCTTGACACAATAATTGCATGGACACAATAAGGGGATTGACCCAGTAATTAGCTGGACACAAACTAGGGAAAATGAAAATTAGCCCTTATGACTCCTTATGGTTCCTCTTTGACCCCTTATAGCTCAAAAACGGTAAGAGCCACACCAAATCCATTGACATATCCTGAAAGCTTATATCAAGTGGAATCCTAAGAAAAAAATCCCATCGAAATCCGACGCAAAATAACAATTTCACATAATCTGCAAGTTTGCAGTTTTGGCCCCTTCGACCCCTTATAGCTCGAAAACGGTAAGAGCTACAACAAATCTGTTGACATACCACTGAAGAAAAAAATCCCATCAAAATCCGATGAAAAATAAAAATGTTAGGTAATCTGCAAATTAGGGATTTGGCCCCGTTTGGCCCCTCAAAGCTAGGTAAGCAAACAAGTTACCAAAAATCTAATAGCCCTTTTGGGCCCCATTTATCTTGGGAACGGTACATGCTATGTGAAATCCGTTGGCATACTACTGATTGGAAATTTCCTCACGAGNTGTGGCTCTTTCTTTTCCTCTACTTGTTCTTCTTTCTTTTCTTCCTTCTCCTCCTTTACCTTTTCAATGACTGGTTCTTTCTTTTCATCCTATTGAATCATTGAAATTTTACTTTAGTTACACAACAAAATAATCTTTAAAATTGTATTTTTTTTTTCAAACTTCAATTCCTTGCTGTATAAAATTAGGGATTTGGCCCCGTTTGGCCCCTCAAAGCTCAGTAAGCAAACAAGTTACCAAAAATCTAATAGCCCTTTTGGGCCCCATTTATCTTGGGAACGGTACATGCTATGTGAAATCCGTTGGCATACTACTGATTGGAAATTTCCTCACGAGTACACTGAAAGAAACCCCATCAAAATTTGATTAATAATAAAGATTCTACAGACAAATATGTGAAAACACCCAATTTAACCCTTTTTGGCCCTTTTTTAAAAGCGGGTTGGGTCACAGTGACCAAAACTACTGCAAGCCTTCCTTTTGTACCAAAGAACATTATGTTAAAATTTCATAAGAATTGATCTAATGGAACAAAAGTTATTGACCAAAAACAAAAGTGTCTACAGACGACGACGACAACGACGACAGCACCACACCAATATACGACTGCAAAAATTTTTGCGGTCGTATAAAAACTAGAAAAGTGTTATTGATACAAAAGCAAATATCTCCCCCTAGTATGTACTGTTCTTTGAGAGATAAAACACAAGTAAGTTTTATGTTGCCACCAGGTGGCTGATCAATCTAATGAGACGATATGCACAACTAGGAATGATGGTCAACAATCTAATGAATTTTGGTTAAAATCCAATGAGATGTAAATTGGGGCATTTGGCATAAAAATAACTTAATTTTGCAAAATTCTCAGTAAAAACAGGGCATAACTCCCATAAAAATTAGCCGATCAAGCTGGCAAGATAACATGCAAAACTATGATGGTCATCAATCCTGTCAAGTTTGGTTGAAATCTGATGAAAGATGTAGGATAATTGACATCCACAAACTTAATTTTGCAAAATTCAAAGTCAAAAAGGGGCATAAGTCCAACAAAAATAAGTCAATCAATCTGGCAAGATGATATGCATTACAAGGCATGATGGCTAACAATTCTGTGAAGTTTGGCTGAAATCTGATGAAAGATGTAGAAGAATTGGCATCCAAGTTTTGCAAAATTCTGAGTCAAAAAGGGGCATAACTCTAACAAGAATTAGCTGATAAATCTGGCGAGACGATATGCACAACTAGGAATGATGGTCAACAATCCTGTGAAGTTTGGTTGAAATACAATGAAAGATGTAGGAGAACTGGCACCCACAAACTTTGTGACTGACAGACAGACTGATGGACCAACGGATGGATGACAGACAGAAAATGTATCCCTCTTCAGAGGGGGCAGACATAACTAGAGCTGGTGCCAAATGGCAGCCAGTTATATCCCCTCTTATTGAACCTTAACCCTGAATCAATACTGCAAGTGAAAATGTAAGTGTGTGTGGACACAATACAGTTGTTGGCAAATTAACAAGAGACTCCCAGGATCCTTTATTGCTCACCTGGCTTTCAGTTGCCACAATCAAGCTAACATTGTAAGTTATACAAATGAACTTCAGTCCCTCAAACTTTTGTAGTTTGAACATCACCAATATCTTGAACTGTATTTTAAGTCTCATTATGTTTTACTATATTTCTTTGTTGGACTTTTTTTTAACAAAAATGTTCTTGCTTAGGACCACTTTCGACAGGTTTTGAAGTTGAGACATCATCTTGTAAATGGAAGTCAACAACAATTTTCAACACCATATTTTTCAGTTACGACATCAATATCTATTTGGAAACCAAATTTCATTGAAATCAGACTTTGTGGAATTTTCCTGCCTTTTTTTTGTGGCCATTTTGAAAATGGCGCTCAACAAACAATTTTCAAATCCAGGTTTTGAAGTCCCAACATCAATTTGGAAACCAAATTTCATTGAAATCAGACAATGTTGAATTTTCCCACCTTTTATGGCGGTCAACGAACAATTTTCAACACCGGTTTTGAAGTCCCAACATCAATATCCACTTGAAAACCAATTTCTTGAAATCGGACAATGTTGAATTTTCCCACCTTTTTTGGCAGCCATTCTGAAAATGGCTGTAAGCGAACAAATTTGAACATCAGTTTTAAAGTTGGAAACCAAGTTCCATTAAAATCGGACAATGTTGAATTTTCCTGCATTTTTTTTGTGGCCATTTTGAAAATGGCGCTCAACAAACAATTTTCAAATCCGGTTTTGAAGTCGTAACATCAATATCAATTTTGAAACCAACTTTCATTGAAATCCGACAATGTTGAATTTTCCCACCTTTTATGGCGGTCAACGAACAATTTTCAACACCGGTTTTGAAGTCCCAACATCAATATCCACTTGAAAACCAATTTCTTGAAATCGGACAATGTTGAATTTTCCCGCCTTTTTTGGCAGCCATTCTGAAAATGGCTGTAAGCAAACAAATTTGAACATCAGTTTTAAAGTTGCGACATCAATAACTATTTGGAAACCAAGTTCCATTAAAATCGGACAATGTTGAATTTTCCCACCTTTTTTGGCGGCCATTTTGAAAATAGCAGTCAACAAACAATTTTCAAATCCAGTTTTGAAGTCGCAACATCAATATCAATTTTGAAACCAACTTTCATTGAAATCGGACAATGTTGAATTTTCCCGCCTTTTTTGGCAGCCATTTTGAAAATGGCAGTAGACAAACACTTTTCAACAACAGTTTTGAAGTTGCAACATCAATATCTATTTGGAAACCAACTTTCATTGAAATCGGACAATGTTGAATTTTCCCGCCTTTTTTGGCAGCCATTTTGAAAAGAACAATATTTAACATCGGGTTTGAAGTTGCAACATCAATTCCTATTTGGAAACCAAATTTCATTGAAATCGAACAATGTTGAATTTTCCCCCTTTTTTGGTGGCCATTTTGAAAATGGCGGTCAACTAACACTTTTCAACACCGGTTTTTAAGTCGCTACATCAATATCTATTTGCAAACCAAATTTCATTGAAATAGAACAATGTTGAATTTTCCCGCCTTTTTTGGGGGGGCCATTTTGAAAATGGCCGTCAACAAACAATTTTAAACACCAGTCTTGAAGTCCACACAGCATGGCAAACATTTTATCAATTTACACTTAACCTTCATCTTCTATAGTTTTGGAAATAAAATACAAAAAATATGAAAATTCCGTGAAAAAGGGCAATAACTCCTACAAAGGTTTTTGGATTTTCTTCAAAATTTCAGGGTTTGTAGATCTTGATATGCTGAACATTTTTGCAATATACACTTGACCTGTATCTGTTACATTTTTTGAAATAAAAAATAAAAAATGCACAAATTTTGAAAATTTTACTGAAAAAGGACAATAACTCCAAGACCTGGTTTCGGATTTTCTTCAAAATTGCAGGGTAGGTAGATTTTGCTATGCTGATCACTTTTACTCCTGCCTGTAACGGTTTTTGAGTTATTTGCAAAAAACAGCAATTTACCCCTGTGTTCTATTTTTAGTAACAGCAGCCATGTTGTTTGGTCTTCGGACTAATCGAACATAATTTTGAAACTGCATACCCTGGTGATGCTTCAGGCCAAGTTTGGTTACAATTGGCTCAGCAGTTTCAGAGAAGAAGATTTTTGAAATTGTTGACGGACGACGTACGACAGACGGACGACGGACGCAAAGTGATGGCAAAAGCTCACATGGCCTTTTAGGCCAGAAGAGCTAAAAATGTGGATACAAAACAAGTATAGACACAATGATATGCCTCAACTCTTTATTCCAGAAAATAATCAAAGACAAATTATCTCCCCTTAAAAATTGTACTACAACTGAGTAATACTTCATCAAAATCCAAGCAACTGTTTAGAAAAACATGTGCTGACAAGGTTCGTCCCCTTTCTGAAAAATATTCAAAGACAAATTATCTCCCCTTTAAAATTTCAGACAGCAAGCACATTACTTCATGCACATCTTCAAGTGATGTACTAAAAGAGTGTAACATTTCATCAAAACCCAAGCAGCTGTTTAGGAGAACATGGGCTAACAACGTTCCTCCCCCATTTTTGCCAGAAAATATTTGAAGACCAATTATTTCCCCTTCAAAATTTTGGACCGCAATCATTTAAGAATTGAATGCAATATTTTGTAGTTTTATTGGAGTGTAAAAGCATTGACCATACCACATTTTGAATGAAGCCCGCTAACGAAGCAGAATGAATGTAATTATATTACTTTATGTACATATTCAGATAATGTATTAAAATGACTGTGTAATATTTCATCAAAATCCAAGTGGCTGTTTCAGAGTAATTTCTCTTACAAGGTACATGGACAGACAGACAGACGGAGGAACTGGCGGACAGACAGGGTGATTCCTATTTCCCCCCCCCCCCCCAAAAAAAACAACTTTGTTTTCCGGTATAATTACCAACCATACATTATTTCTGTCCTATAACAACACAATATACTGATGATGAATATTGCATATAGAGAATTACAAAAGCTAAAGACATAATGAATATGAACAAATACTAGGTAGAAAATTGCTCCTGTATTTGTTTTAAGAAATACTAATCCATTTAGAAGAACTAGAAACTTGTTGTGGGCTTTAAATAGAGATAGTCAGATAGATGAACAATGGACTCCACTCTAAACCGCAGCTTAGTGGTAATATAACTTAAAAGCCATACAATGGATGAGCAATTTAAACCATGTAGTTTATGCAGTAACTTAGGAAGAGATATAAAGAAAATATCAAAAGAGGTACCACCAGCCAAAATTTTACCTTTACTGGTTCAGGTACTTTGATTTCTTTCTCAGGAGATGGTGTTTTCTCTGGTTCTTTTTCTGGAGAAGGAGCCTTCTCCTGGTCTGTTTCTCCACCAGATGTTGATATATCGTCTAAATCTATACTTGACATATCACTCATATGACGCTGAAATAGATATCATAAAATTAAAGTGGTACAACTGATTTTTGAAAAGATGTAAATCCAGGTAAAGTCCATTAATATTAAGTAGATAAATACATCAATCTCAATTAAATCTTCAAGAGAAGAAAATCTTTCTTTTATCATAATACTATGTTTCCCTCCTGGAACCATCTTAGATTGAATACCTGATCTGGGGCACATATTGTCATTTCGTTACAGAATAAATACAGAGCTTAATGGAGTGATATTGTGTACTTTATAAAATTTTTACTTCTCATCAGAGACAGAACAATTTAGAAACAATTAGTCTCCCCACAAGATCATGAAAGTTAACAACATAACAACAGAACAGCTCTTTTTTTTTTTATTTTTCAGTAGCGCAATCAATACACAAGCACAACTGTATCAAGATTTATGAAGGTTGTGCATTATGTATATTTTTAACATATTTGTATTTTATTTACTTTTGACCAGTATCTTAGATAATGTTAAGACAATTTCAATATGTTGTTCTTTTAAATATGTTAATCAAGCTCTCATTCATAATTTTTTAATTTAAATGTATATAACAAATCATACACCTACATAGACATTTTGAATTGAGAAGGCATTGTATATGATACCATGTATGGTACCAGTGCCACTGAAAAGTTCAGACAATTAAACTCTTTTCAAAGATTAAAGGTTTTTCAAAGTTTTTGATAGGCAGCCCAACAAGGAATATTTCAGCATGTGTATTGTCCTGAATGGGTCATACTTTGTGGAAACATTGAAAAACACTATCCATTGGACAGACATCTATCCAAAAGACATCAATAACATATTTCTGGTAGGATTTGTGTTGGGCAAGTTATGTCATATCAGACATCTGGGATAAAGTACAACATGTCCTGCACATTTTATAAATGGAGCCTCGTACTGCTTATCTTGACCAGGTTTGGTTCTAGTTGGCCTAATATAACCCCCCCCCCCCTATAGACCAAGTCTGGTTCCCATTCAAAATTTTTGGAATAAAATTATCATGTTATTTTAAGGATGCTTGCTGCTCACATTTGGCATTTCTGTCAGATTTCCTGACTTCTTTGTTTTTGTCCACTCAAATGCATTAAAAATTTTTGCACATGAACCCCCACGTTTTGTTTGATAATTTCATTTTATACAACTAAATTAGCATCCTGACAAAATTTCATTGAATCCTTTTTATTTTGTCATGTTTGTTTTTGGATAAAGATTGGTTATGTTAAGGTAGATAGACAGTAATATTCATATCCATGAGAATTTGTTGCAAGTCTGCACAATTGAAGAACCAATCCTACTTACCCAAAATCTGTAATAAAAAGTATGGGTCACCATGCTTGCTTTTTCTACTAGAATTGAGTTCAAAGTTTGCTCATTTTTAGCCATTTTTTCAACCAAGTTTACATAAAATGCATGGGAAAATTATGGAAAGGCAATTTCTAGCTTAATAGAAATTAACTTTTTATCCAAGAGAATTTGATGTATTTTGGTGAACACATAGTTTATGATGTAATTTATTGGTTACAATAAAAAAATTAATATGTCACCATGCTTTTAACGGAGATATTTTACAAAGTTTCCAGATTAAACATTATTTACGGGAAAAGGGGGTTAATTCGCGGCAAAGTAAACGAAATATGACGTTTCACATCTGTCATTCAATTATGACGTCACAAAGGAAAAGCCGTCAAATTACTGTTCCAGTCCCAAAATCAAAACAACCCGTATCCGATTCTTCATTTTTCTAATGCGCGATTGAATTGCGCAGCGCAACAGTGTCTATCTACCTTAAATGTATGAAAAAATTAGAAGAGTTAAGTTTCCAGCCAAATTTTTAATCATTTATATCTCAAAAACAACATCAGCAACCTATCATTTTTTTCACTCAAATAACTTCTTTTTCAATTTTCTAACAACAAAAAAAAATATTTGAATTCCTATTTATTTACAAATTGACCAGCGAACATCCTTAAATGATAAGTTCCATTCTTGCAAGTAGTAGCCATGTGTTTTGGTACTTTCAAGTATGTAATACATCTGAGTGTATGTTCAACCAAGTTTTTCACCACATCAGTACATAATGAGAAATGTTTGGAAAAATTGATTGATATGGGGTTTAACGTCACTCTCAGCAGTATTTCAGCTATCTCATGACGGTCAGTTTTAGTGGTGGAGGAAACCGGACTGGCCGGAGAGAACCAGCAACATTGGGCAGGTAACTGACATACCTTATCATGTACGATTGTAAGTCGAGAGCACCCTTTTTTATAATCTACAAAGTGGGGCGCAAACTCACACCGCAGTGGTGATAGACTAGTGGTTGTATAGGTAGTAGAACTACCTTAACCACTCTGCCACCCAGGCACCTGTTTGGAAAGAACCTTAAATGTATCTTTTCTGTGTAGTTTTAGTAGTTTCAGATGGGTTGATAAAAGACAAAACACTTCAACTTTTGTGTACCCATTGACCTTATAATTACCTGTACCAGGAAATTCCCCCTACCTTCATTTCTTTAATGTCTTCCTCTTCTGTCAAATCTTCTACGACTTCTTCCACTTCAGCTTTAGATTCCAGGACTAAATTCAAAATTTCACTCTTATCTGTGAAGTCTTTTATAAATTTGTGCTGAAAGGTACAACAAACAGTTGTAAAATCATTTTAATTTGAAACTGAAATTTGGATGAAGTATACTTCCTTCAGTTTATATGTCAGAGCTTTCTTTATTTCTTGTTAATGGTTTAATTCACTACACAACTTTCATAAAAAATAAGATTATTTTAAAATTTCCAGGAAAGATGGACTGATGTATAGGAATAAACTATATTCTCTTGCCCACCTCTGAGTAGTTGCATGTTTTCACCAATTCTTTACTGATTAATATCTGAAGTGAACACTTGTATCTTAAACTGATTATCTTCAGATAAACATCTTAAAGTAGATAGACACTAATATTCATATTCCTGAGATTTTGCTATAAGTCGGCTAAATTGAAAAACCAATCCTACCAACCCGAAATCTGTAATAAAAAGTATTGTTCAACATGCTTGTTTTTTCTAGAATTGAGGTCAAAATTTGCTCATTTTTAGCCATTTTTTCACATAAATTAACATAAAATGCAAGGGGAAAATGTGGAGAGACAATTTTCAGCTTAATTAAATGGACCTTTTATCCATGAGATTTTTATATATTTTTGAAAATATATAGTTTATGAAATGTTCTATTGGTTACAATGAAAAAATTAATATATATCACCATGCTTTTAATGAAGATATTTAAGAAAGTGTCCAGATTAAACATTATTAATGGGAAAAGGGAAGTAATTCGCAGCAAATTGGGCAAAATATAACTTTTCACTTTTGTCAATCAATTATGACGTCACAGAAGAAAAGCTGTAAAATTACTGTTCCGGCCTGAAAATCAGACCTAACCTTTATCTGACTCTTTATTTTCAAATACATGATTTAATTGTGCAGCGCAACAGTGTCTATCTACCTTAATATTCGTACATTTTTACCAATACCTTCCATACTATTACAAACAATTGATTATTTGTATGCATTCATCTGTTCTATTTATAACAATATCAAACCAAATGTACATGTAAGTTTTCATCAGGCCAACCTTAAAATTTGATCTAAAATCAACCTATTTCTTAAAACTCTACCTACACAACAAAGCTTACCTCCATATCGCAGAAAAAAAATTCATTATTCCATTTCTAGTAAAGTAGCTTACCTGTAATTCTTTATGCATCTTTTAGAAAAGAACTTCGTCTCACTTCATCCTCACATTCATAATCATTAGTCAATAAAAAGCAAACAAACATTTTTTTTTTAAATGATGGCCTTAATTTCTTCATACTAACATAGAACATGCCTGTTTCATAGATTCTCCTCCTTCTTTAATAAGAACATCTGCATGTTTAATCTATTTTCTTCATACTTGTGTATGGAAATTTTTATGTTTTCATCCATTCCCTCAATATTGACAACAAGACATACATGTATGTATGTTTTCAGAATTCTCCAACTAACATTAGATATTTCTATGTTTTTCTTAGTTCTCTTCAAGCCTTAATATAAGGGCTATTCCATTAAAATTTATGTGGGGAGGGGGACACACTTTGTTCGAGACCCCCCCACCAATATGTTAAAAACTATTCAAACACCTACACCAAATGGATTTTTACCCCCCCCACCAAGAGAAAAACAAAAAATCTGCATCCCTCCTTCCCACCTCAATTTAAATGGAACAGCCCTAAACATCTCTTCATACTGACATCTGGATATATCTAAGTCATCTGAACATTTACATTCCTAAAGCAGTTCTCATGCTGATGTTCTTTTTACTTAATCTTACCCGTAACAGTCCTCCTGCTGATGTTCTTTATCTTGGGTCTTACCTGTAACAGTTCTCCTACATATGTTCTTTTAACTTAATCTTACCTGAAGCAGTTCTTCTGCTGATGGTCTTTTTACTTAATCTTACCTGTAGCAGTTCTCCTGGTGACGTTCTTTTTACTTAATCTTAACTGTAGCAGTTCTCATGCTGACATTCTTTTTACTTAATCTTACCTGTAGCAGTTCTCATGCTGATGTTCTTTTAACTTAATCTTACCTGTAGCAGTTCTCCTATTGATGTTCTTTTACTCAATCTTACCTGTAGCAGTTCTCCTGCTGATGTTCTTGTACTTAATCTTACCTGTAGCAGTTCTCCTGCTGATGTTCTTTTAACTTAATCTTACCTGTAGCAGTTCTCCTGCTGATGGTCTTTGCTCTGGATCTTTATTCAAACAAATCTTTATAAATTCACTGAAACTTTTAGACCTGTAATTCACAAAGACATTATGATACTGTAATTGTACTATTGTTTTCAGATACTTATTTTTCGCAAATTACGAATTTCGCAATATCACCATTAGACTTGTCATCTTTATTAACTAATTACACACATTTATACATGTTTGTGGGTAGTAATTTTTACAGAAAAGTTGTGACTACAAGATCCATGAAAATAAGTAGACTGCAAAAATATGTAAAATTGAAGTATATAGAAATTATGCACATATTATATTAAATTCCATGAATTGGTTAATGTTTTTGCATGTTGTTTTGCTTCTAAGGCAATTTTAAAACATAGGTAATCAACGATTACAGAGTTCGCCTCGTTATGGCACTTTGTCACAGTAACAAAATCTTGACTGGATGTTGACATCACATTTGCATGCCTAAGCAAGGTTACATGATCCTACCATTNTGACCTTTTGACCTCTGTGACCTTGACCTTTGACCTGACCTTAGTGAAATTTGCATAATGATGTTCAGCTTCACATGATCAATACACATACCAATTATGAAGGTCCTATCACATCTGCAGACCTGTTTCCCCCAACTGAAGGCCGTCAGTAAGATTGTCAGTATTTTTTGGTTTTTGTCAGTACAATGGCATTGAGCGCCGCGAACCTGCTAGGGGGGTTTGGGGGCATGTCCCCAAGAAAATTTTGAAAAATTTGATGCAATTTCCTGCCATCTGAGAGCTTTTGCAGACAGATTTAGAGATATATGATTTTTGAAATATACCCATTTTTTTACTGTTGATTTTTTTCATATTTGTATAAATATTTAATAAGCAAGGGAAAAAAATTACCATCAGCTGCAATTTTAGAACCAGGAAACATCATTATAAATACTTTATTCATTGTAACTGACAATGGACTAGTTTGATCATAAATAGGTATCAGCTGACATTCAAAGGCTTCGGCCCTGGTCACTGTCGTTACTTGATCACTCTCCGAGTTCTATAATAAGACAGTGGAATCGACTGCACAAGTCATTAGTAGTTATCTTGCCAACGTCGGCACACGTAAAATCCAGTCCAGCTGAATGATTAAAGAATGGCAATATGAATATTTAAGATCTGCAAAATTTGTTTGGCGACCGGTTGAGCTGAACAATCTTGAGTACCTTTCGTTTTGGACATTTTTGTAATTATAACCCGGTTACTACTGCCCTCATGACCCTCAGCCATGTCATTTGATCATGATCTTCCAAACATTTGTAAGAGTAGTACAATTTCATAAAGCGCCTAGCTGATTCCGATCGGTTGTTCATTTTCTAGATCGAATTTTAGTAAACGAATTTTTTAAACAGATATTTAATTTCTCTGCATATCACAGTAAAACGTATTTTTGTCACTAATATCGTACAAAATACGGCGAAAACGTAAAAGTAAACAGGTCTGCATCTAGATTAAAAGTTATGAGCCAGGTTAAAGTTGCAGACAGACAGACATACAGACAGACAGACAGACTGGACAAAAACAATATGCCCCGATCTAAAGATCCGGGGGCATAAAAACGAACCGAAATCAAAATAAATACCACATGCACATCTTCAATATAGGCACAAATGAACTGTAAAATAAAAGCTTCCTAGCATCAAAACTGTAGGAGGAGTTGTGCGGACAATATGTGCACCCTCTATTAATAATTCACCCAATAAATGACAAAGTTCAACAATGTGTATTTTTTCCAAAAATGCATCAAAATCAAAATCCTTCCCACATGCACATCTTCAATATAAGAACAAATATCTGCAAAATAAAAACTTCCTAGCATAAAAACTGTAGGAAGGAGGTGTGTGGACAAACTATGTACCCTCTATTACTAAATCACCCAAAAAAAATGACTATTATAAAAGTTCAACAATGTATAATATTTACAAAAATCAACCAAAATGAAAATCCTTACCACATGCACATCTTCAATATAGGTACAAAAGATCTGCAAAATAAAAACTTCCTAGCATCAAAACTGTAGGAGGAGTTGCGTGGACAAACTATGTACCCTCTATTACTAAATCACCAAAAAATGACTAAGTTCAACGATATATATTTTTGACAAAAATTAACCAAAATAAAAATCCTTACCACATGCACATCTTCAATATAGGTACAAATGATCTGCAAAATAAAAACTTCCTAGCATTAAAACTGTAGGAGGAGTTGCGCGGACAAACTATGTACCCTCCATGAAAAATCACTAAAAATGTAGGAAGGAGGTGTGTGGACAAACTATGTACCCTCTATTACTAAATCACCCAAAAAAAATGACTATTATAAAAGTTCAACAATGTATATTTCTGACAAAAATGCACCAAAATCAAAATCCTTATCACATGCCCATCTTCAATATATGTACAAATGATTTGCAAAATAAAAACTTTCTAGCATAAAAACTGTAGGAGAAGTTGTGCGGACAAACCATGTACCCCCTCTTACGGATGGACGGAGGACGGACGGATGGAAGACGGACCGACGGATAGACAGGGGTAAAACAATATGCCCCCCGACTTATCGTCGCGGGGTCATAATAATGAAGCATAATTGTGTTGTTACAATTCAAATAATTCACAGAGACTGCAGTTTATCATTTTTTAACACAGGGCTTATAGACCTGAAAATTGCTTGTTAAATACAACTTTTGATACCAAACTTCAAATCATTCAAAAGATACAAGTCAAGAATTTGGTTGAAAGTATTGGCAAACAGGAAGTGGTTAGGCCACAAACCCAAAAATTGCTTATACCACATATCTTATTATTTCCAAGCTTCAGACAAAATTTCAAATCACTGACTGATACAAGCCAAGAAATATTTTGACAGAAAAAAAAATGTTATCAGATAGATGTATGGACGAAGTGAAAGCTAAAGGGCACCTGCAACTCAATATAGGGCCCGTATTAACTCTTTCAAATATTACATTTATATGTCGCATGAAAATGAAATAAAAAATAGCTCTTACTTATCAATATCTTACAACCCATGAAAACTTAAAATATTTTAAAAGTCAGAATTTGGAGTTTTGCAAAAATTAAAAAAAAAAAACAAACTTTTGAATGTTTTCATAAAACATTAAAAAATAATTGTAACAAGTAAGTATTTCATTCATGCTAATCATCTGACTGCAACACTTTTTAGTATTTAAAAAATAATTTAAAATTCATCACTGCTACTTATCACTTACCTAGCGACCATATATCAGCTTTGAAATTGTATGGACTGTCTTTCAAAGTTTCACACATAATGACCTCCGGTGCCATCCTGTAGAAAAGAAGCAAAACAATGGTTGAATGTCATTTGATCAACAATATACAGAAAAATAAATAACTATAGAAGTGGAGTATAGTAAATAAGATGGTTATTTTCTTTTTCTTTTGCAAAATTTCATTTATAATGTAAAAATAAAATTTCTGTATCCTCTCCAAGGTCTAGTGGTTCTGGAGTTATACCCTTTGGAACTTTGAAATTTTGAAAATTTTGGCCAAAAGGGTAACAAAGTATCTTCTCCCTCTTTGGTATTTTTCGTATAAAGGAAAGAAATCATAATTTTAAAACATAATTAGCTTTTTTGAATTATTATAGGTATAACTGTTTACTTTATAATTTAGGGTACTTCTTTTCTATCTTGTCTTCTACACATTTAATCTTATTTTGGAATGACCACTTTAGTTTGTTAATACTATATAACAACTCACCAGTATGGAGTACCTATAAATGAATCTCTCCTTTGACTTGTTCTTGTATTAAGGGCAGACACACCAAAATCAGCTGGAATAATAACAACAGTACATGTTTAATAATGATACAATATAATCATTTATTTTCATGGTGATTAAATTTCGTGAATTTTACTGTTCCAAAAAACAAGTATCACTAGACAGATGTATAAGATTCGTTTACCTATTTACTATCACATTACACTGTTTGGACAAAATTATTAACAAATATTTCTCAAATTTCTATCAAGTTTTCACATTTCCTGGCTGGAGTGGAAACATTTGTTCTCATCACTAATGAGAGAACAAGTCTCATGAATTTCCCCAAAATCTATTTGTGTTAGAGTGTGTTAAAGAAACACTTTCTACAACTTAGATACATTAACTTTGAAATTTCTAACATCTTGTTAAATAAATTTTCAAATGTTTAAAAGCTTAACAAGCCCTTGCATTCAAACATTTGCAAAATTTATTTAACTCAATTTGAGAAATTTCATAGTTTTCATTGTAGAATCTATATTTTTCACATCAGTTTCATATTTTTAACCAACTAGAGCATGTCAAAACTGGCGTTATCGGAAAGGCCCTGCAATTTCGATCCTGAAACTCTCTGCAAAAGTAAAATTGAGGTAAGTGTGGATTTAAAATTCTGTTTGACACACAAATGTGTTGATACATGTATAGTAATTTGTTGGATACAGTGATTTCTTGAAGTTTTACCAATCCATGTCATTTCTCAGCTTCAGACTTAATACTGCAGTACAACAAACTTGAAAATTGCTTACACAATACAACTCATCATTTCCAAGCTACAGACCAAATTTCAAATCATTCCCTCCAGTTGAAGCCAAGAAATCTGTGACGAAAATTTGGTGTTTTTAGAAAAAATTTAAAGTATCGGCAAACAGGAAGTGCATGTCCGAAATACTTGAAAATCACTTGCACAATACAACTCATCATTTCCAAGCATGGGACAAAATTTCAAATCATTCCTTTCAGTAGAAGCCAAGAAATCTGTGACAAAAATTTGGTTTATAGTAAAATTCAAAGTATCGACAAACAGGAAGTGGATGTCCGACAAACTTAAAAATTGCTTACACAATACAACTCATCATTTCCAAGCTTCAGACCTAATTTCAAATCACTCCATTCAGTAGAAGCCAAGAAATCTTTGACGGAAAATTTGGTTAATAGTAAAAAATCAAAGTATCGGCAAACAGGAAGTGGATGTCCGACAAACTTGAAAATTGCTTACACAATACAACGCATTATTTTCAAGCTTCAGATCGAATTTCAAATCATACCCACATATACAAGCCAAGAAATCTTTGACAGAAAAAATTGTTGATGGACAGACAAACGGACTAAGTTAAAACAAGTGATCTGTGAGTCTGTTTCTCACTAGAAATACCCCCTCTCTCAGCTAAAAATTATTCTATAATGCTACAAGTGTCAAAATTGACCAAGTCGGTAAACAGGAAGTAGTAGTCAGAAAGTAGTAGGTCAGAAAACACATCCCACAATATGGCATGACCATGCAAAGCTTCTGACAAAATTTCAGCTTTGTATCATTTACCATTACAGAGAAAACTTTGACGAAAATTCACTCTATAATGCTACAAGTGTCAAAATTGACCAAGTCGGTTAACAGGAAGTAGTATCCCAACAGGTCAGAAAACGTATCCCACAATACGGCATGACCATGTTATTTCAGCTTTGTATCATTTACCATTACAGAGAAAACTTTGACGAAAATTCACTCTATAATGCTACAAGTGTCAAAATTGACCAAAGTCGATTAAAACAGGAAGTAGTATTCTGATTGGTCCAAAAATGCATCCCACAATATGGCATGGATTAAACAAAGCTTGTGACAAAATTTAAGATCCGTACCTTTTACCATTGCCGAGATAAATGCAACGAAAATGTGTTACGGACAATCCCACACACACACGCACGCACACAGACTGAAAACAGTATACCCCCTATCCCTGATGGGGAGCAGGGGTATAACTATATAAAGCACCCGCATCTCCATGTGGGGCCCTAATAAATACAGTACAGCCACAGAATTACAATGATAAATCACTGTGATATACATATCACTCTAAATTTTTAAATGAATATATCTTTTCTCCTGATTGATCTATCTACATAATTTCTTTTGCATATCACGTGGTAGAATGCATCACTCTAAATGCAAAAGAAAGCATGTTGATTTCACTATAGCAGAGTAATACGTCTATCACATTGATTTATCATGGTAAATATCTGGCTGTACTGAAAAATGTTGCAAATCAGATTCATATATATCTATTCGTATGTTATCTAGTGAAATTCATTCTAAAGACAGAACTTGTTGAAATGTCAGTACAACCTTGTTACCATTTGTCATTAATGTTATTTTTCTGGTTATTATGTTTTTTTTTTCAGGTGTTGTATGCTTTTATAGAGACCATAAAGACAGTTTTGCCATGATTTTGATTCATACATGTACTATTACTGTGAATACTTTTTGACCATAATATCATTAAACTATATAGAAAAAAAATAGTAATGGTGCATTACATGATACCCCGCCACGTTTCACAAAATTTGTAAGTAAAAAGGGGCATAACTCCAGAACTATGTGTACCAATGAACCCAAAATTATACTTGGCCTGTGTTTTGTGGTAAACTATTAACATACCAAGTTTGAAGAATATGTTATTTCATTCACAATTTATGAGTACAAAACCCTAAAATTTGCAAAATTTCAAAGTTTCAAGGGGCATAACTCCAGAACCCCTTAGACCTCTGAACCCAAAATCGAAGTTGACCTGAGGTTGTAGTGAACAACTTACATACCAAGATTGAAGACCTTGCGTAATTTCGTTCAAAAGTTATCAACCGGAAACCCTAAAATTCGCAAAATTTCAAAGTTTCAAGGGGCATAACTCCAGAACCCCTAAGACCTCTGCAACCAAAATCAAATTTGATCTGATTTTTGTAGTAAACAACTTACATACCAAGTTTGAAGACCTTGAGTAATTTCGTTCACAAGATATCAGTCGGAAACCCTAAAATTCGCAAATTTTCAAAGTTTCAAGGGACTTAACACCAGAACCCCTTAGAACTCTGAACCAAAAATCGAAGTTGACCTGAGTGTTGTGGTAAACAACTTACATACCAAGTTTGAAGACCTTGAGTTATTTTGTTCACAAGTTATCAGTCGGAAACCCTAAAATTTGCAAAATTTCAAAGTTTCAAGGGGCATAACTCCAGAACCCCTTAGAACTCTGAACCCAAAATCGATCTTCACCTGAGTGTTGTAGTAAACAACTTACATACCAAGTTTGAAGACCTTGTGTTATTTTGTTCACAAGTTATCAGTTGGAAACCTTAAAATTCGCAAAATTTCAAAGTTTCAAGGGACATAACTCCAGAACCCCTTGGTCCTCTGAACCCAAAACAAAACTTGACCTGATTTTTGTGGTAAACAACTTGCATACCAAATTTGAAACCTTGTGTTATTTCGTTCACAAGTTATCAGTCGGAAACCTTCGGGGGACAGATGGACAGACAGATGGACAGACCAACGGACCGTCGGACGGACACATGACTGAGAGTATCACATAATATCCACGCCACTTCCTGTGGCGGGGTATAATTACATGAATCTACATGAAATCTTTGTCTATATGAAAAAGACTGTAAAATTATTTGAATTAAAATTTTCTTTTATATTTCAACACTTACCTAATTTAACATCTCCCTCTTGTGTTAACAGTACATTGCCAGCCTTTAAATCTCTGTGTATTACTTTACGGTCATGTAAAAACTCTAGTGCTTCGCACATTTCATGACATACATAACGAATTTGTTTTTCATTCAACGGTTTTTCCAATTCCACCATGATACTATCAATAGCTCCACCCCCACAATATTCAATAAACATCTAAATCAATAAAAACGTAAAATATAAGTAACTTTTGTTATTGTACATACAATGTACTATATATATAGTATTATGATGCATTCTAATCTGATGTCCTTAAAACGGCTAATATACATAAACAGTGGTAAAATCTGCATATACTTATAGGTATTTTCATGACAATAGACGATACTTATAATGTCATAGACAGTTTGACGACAGTTTTTGTAGCGTCATAGAACAAAACGTCATACTTTACGGGACAAAATGGCTGTTTCATCTATGAATACAAAGAGGAATTCATCTCTTCTGTACCCTGTTAGTGTAACATTAGAATCAAAATAATTCATTGGAGCTAATATATGTTGATTTTACCACGGGTTTGCCCTTTATGCCTATAAAGGTATAAAATCGCTCAGGGTAAAATATTTGCCATAAAGGGCCTACCCGTGTTAAAAATCAACATATATTCACCCTCCCGTTAATTATTCCTTAATTCATGTATGTAACATTTATGATTTGACAATGTTGAACATTTCAGGGATAAAATAAAGATCTACCATCAGAACCAATAGTTACATCTGCACATCATAATGCATACATACATAATAAATCTTTGTGGATTATTTACATGTAAAGGTGTAATTGACTTACTAATGGATCAAATGAATATTAAAACCATATTCAAACTTTACCTCAGTTTTGTTGTTAACAACTTACATGTACCTATCAAGTTTGAAAACCGCTGTAATTTTGTACACAAGTTATTTGCTAGAAAGCTGGAAATTCACCAAATTAGAGGCCTAATGAAAGAATTACTTGAAAATCTGAACACATAATCCATCTTTTCGAAAGTTCTGTTGTAAACAACTTACATACAAAGTAAGGAGACATTATTTTATTTCATTCACAACCTTGGTGAGATTGACAAACAGACAAAGAAAGGGACATAACTTGCTACATTGTACTTAGTGTAGGGGGCAGAAGAAAGGTGTATATCTGCAATGTGTTAGGAAGGGTTCCTGGAAGTAAACATGAAAAGAATGTGAATGTGAAATGAACTAAGCTGCTAAGGTGGAGTAAAAAACAAAAACATATGAACACATGACACATTAATATAAGTGGTTTAGATTGTATATCACTATTTATTACATACTTAGTAGAAATAAAAGCATTTTTGCATGATAAATATGACCGGAAGTAAACTGTCAATATTTTCACACCCCGGGAAAATAATGGGCTATTTTATGCTCCTCGTGCATCTCAGACAAAATAAACGACTTCCGGTCCATATTGGCCTGGGCAAATAAACGACTTCCGGTCCATATCGGCCTGGCATTTCTAAACGTCGGAAGTATGTAATAAAAAGTTTAATACATGTGCATTTCCATATTGACCTGATTATCATCCCTCGACCCACATTGTCCCTCGACTTCGTCTCGGGCCAATATGGGTGTCTCGGGATGATAACCAGGCAAATATGGAAATGCCCATGTATTAATCTGTATTTATATTTTTAGCTAAATGATGTGATCATACTCTTATAAATGTACTTAAACGGCTGATCAATATCTAAATCTAATTTACATATTTAGTTTTTGTCCTATACAGGAAGCACCTTTTATCCTGTATACATATATTCAATTTTAATTTACTACATCAATCAAATATATAAAATCATTAGGGTTTCTTTCTGTCCTTGTTTTAAAATGTTCTGTCTTTCATTGGTGTGGATTTTTTCATATATCATCTATATTCACATATATATAGCCCATCTTTACAAGTTTTCATGTTTTAAGTGAGATCTCACCATGCATTTGTAATTGTAAGTACTGAAACTGGACAAATCTTTGTCTGTGGTTATATTTGATTTCATTTTCATTCTTGTTTTTCTTTGTTTTGAAAGTGGTGTTGTCAGGTCTTTTATATAGTAGACATCTTGGAAAACATGCTGAACCAAACCATGTGTATATCTTAAGTCAGAAAACTAGATAGAATTTTGTCAGGTCATGGTTGATTACTTTCATTGTTGTTTTCTATGTAGCATTGCTGTCATGTATTTCATAATTTTTTTGCTTATATATACCTGTTCTTTCAAATCAGGACTATCATCTTAAGGCTGTTCAGTTTGAATGTGACTTCACTGCTAATGTTTTATTGCTGCTATTTATGGGAAGCTATATTTCAAACATGAAAATCTCTTTTATATTTTACATGCCTGCGAACTTTTACTGGGTGTAAAAAAAGAAAACTAATAACTTGGCCATAGGGGGTCTTATCATATGGTTTTGTTGTTTATAGTATTCTAATGTGTTATTAATTAATTTCATCATTACATTCAACTCTTCCTTATTTATTTGTCTTCAAGTGTCTTTTATTTGGAATTTCAATTTTTGTTTTTTGGAGCCTCCATGGGGGTTTTCCCTCAAAAACCCCCAGAAAGCGGGAAGGTTGGCAGGCCTGTTTTTATACAGATTGGATACATATACTACAAAATCTTTGAAAAGATAACTCACCCAAAGTTTACTGTCATAGAAAAAAGCTTCATGCAAAGATACCACATTTTTATGTTTGCACTCTGCAAGGATGTCAATTTCTACAGAGAAATCTTCTATGTCCTCTTCACTCTTTATTTCAACATGTTTTAAAGCTGCTAAAATGTGATTCTCTTTGTGTTCAGCCTGAAATTATACAAAATTATTTCAACAAGAGATGACCCTAAAGGATGTCTCGCCTGTCCCTGCTGGACTCTAAATTGATGTAAAATCTAAGTGAACTAATCAGAAAAGTGAACATGCTCACTAGACTGTGAAATTGAGGTCAAGGACAAAAGTCACCTGCCAGACTGACATGTACTACCCAAGACCAACCTACATACCAAATATTATCAACCTGCCACTTCTAGTTATTGAGAAATGGACTTAAGCAGAAAAACTTAATGTGGCCACTAGA
>MJUU01042384.1:148180-159646 GCA_002080025.1 Modiolus philippinarum
TTTATGTAGAAAAATAAAATAACTGGTATGGGTATGTACCCTCAAAAAACATCATGTACCCCTTAATTTAAATTCAAAGGGTACTAGTATATGTACCCCAATGGCAAAAAGCAGAGAGCATGCTGTGTACATATTGGTATAGAATGAGAGTCATGAAGTCCTTTAAAGTTGTAGTTTAAGAGAAAAGTATGGGTATAGTAAATTAAAATGATATTAATAACAAAACAGCTGGTATATTACCAGATGAAAATATTAGGCCATTAAACAGAGTTAATACATGTATCTTATCAGTAAGATATATTTGTGTATGATTTTTGTCTATTGAAGGAGGTGGTTGTACTGTTTACACATACCTAAAGTTACCTATACTGTTATTTGACACCAGAAGTCATTCAATCCTTTTAACTATAAACTTTCATTAAAATGTTACAAGAATGAGGAACTTAATGTGATATTTATAAAATTAGAAACTGACACAGGGTGAACATAACGAAATTGAACATAATGATAAATTTCACATAAAACCAATTATACCTATTAAGAACTAAACCTTAATCAAATTGCAGTACTTTCCTGAATAAAAAAAATTATTTCAGTTGTCAAGGATGTGTAGGTTAAAATTAACACTGTTAAATGAAATTAATGATTTCTATATTCAGTGTATTATTTTTCTTGTACATGCATTTTTGGCAAAACACAAAAAGTTGCAATTTTTTGAAGACTGGTCTTCAAATTATTTAAAAATATCGTTTTATTCTTTCAACATATAAAATGGTGTTCATTAGATGTTTTTAATAGTCAGGCCTCTAAAAAAGCAAAGGCTCCATCAAAGTAATAAAATGTTTTTCTTTTGAGGTCCACTTATTAAAACTTTTTTTTCTTTTTGTGCACTACTGGCCACTGCATGCAATGCAGTCAGGATTTTAATCTGTTGTGAGAATGGTAGCTATATATATATAGTTACTACTTAAATACACAAGACATGTTTTTCAGAAATGTATGCACAATATCTGTCATTCTTTGTAGTTTGTGTTGATTTTAGAATTGAAAGAATAGAAATTGTACATGTGATTATGATTTCAATCGTTATTGTTACATCCAATTTTATTGGTCAACGTCATAAGCAACACAGAAGTTATTTCTCGATATTTCCTCTTGCCCACTAATTCGCTACGAGGTAAAATAGTGCAAAATATATTGACGTCAAATTCAGTGACAACATTGTTTTAAGTTCAAGGGATTGGAATTATAAGAAATAAACATAATTTTGGTGGAGTTTTGTTTAAGGGTGTGTAAACCCAGCCTGTAAATGCAGTGTTAACACATCGGTAAACTCCGCCAAATTCTTTCATTCCTATAATGAAGGCAGCATACTGTATGATAACCTTTCTCACTTCTAGCTTTAATTCATGTTAGAAACAACATATAAATGTATCATTTGAATTTTTCCCCTTTTTCAGACAATCAATGTACTCTTTCAGTTTCCAAATGAATTCCTATAAAACATGTAAATGCAAGTAGCTATGTAATAATATGTGTCTTTCTACATCCATTGAACCAGATTTCACTCTAAGTTTTATGGTAATCTGTAAGTGCCTTGGTTTTGAATGTTGTGTTTTTATTTTTTGCTATCTAATGTCCTTGTTTTTCTCAATTTCTGTGTTCTTGTTTTGGCCATGTCTCTAGACTTCAGATTTTTTATTACCACATCCTTGTTCCTTCTGTATTTGATCTACTGCCATTGTTTACAAAAACCTTGTCTCAAATGATTTCATATTTTGAGCAGTACTTTTTTTTGTTAAGTTTTGTTATAATGACATAAGCCAGAGTTTATCACCAACTGAGTCTTAAAGGATAATAGTAACATTATCTTTTCCTCTCCATAAATCTTATACCCTGAATACAATGTATGAGGAAGTTTGTTATTCAAAATCAAAATCTTATACAAAAAACAAGTTTTCACTAACAACAAAATCATTGCAATATATAGCAACCGTATTATCTGAAGTACCTTGATGTTAAAAGGACTGTGTCAAAATACACCTTAATGTATATAAAATGTGCATCAGGAAAAACAAATCAAATGCATAATAATACAACAAAGCTCAAAAGTAAATTCAAAAATCTATTTTTACTGTTTACAAGGGTACTGTGTGTCCCATTCTTAAAATTTATCTCCCCCTTGCATATAAAGGAATAAAAAAAATAACTGCAGTTCTCGATGCTTCTGACTTGAGAAGAAATAACTTCCAATATTTGCCATCTTTAGGTTTTTAATGTAAAATTGCAGGCTACTATAAAGGACAAACTTATAAAAGGCCAATGATGATAAGTGTATCCCATATATTTCTGCTTCAAAAGAGTATTACAAATGAAAATGTACCAAATAAATATGTATTCTATGTAACTAAAGGTGTATATAATTGATACTTAACACCATAAATATACTGGAGATCCTTGTAATGATTGTACCCAAAAAGGTAGAAATCATTTTAAGTAGCCCATAGGTAAACAATATTCATTTAAATTCTAATCAGGCTTACATCCAAAAATTTCCATATTTATTGAGGTCTACGTTACCTAGGTATTTCTACTTTAAATGCAAACCATTTCAATTTATTTACAACTTGTTCCTATCACGTCAGGTTTCAATGACAACAAAAAATATACAAATACAACAAAAAGGTATTAATTAGTACATGTTTACATATGTCTAAAGGGGCACTTGTCATTGCATCTATTTAACATAAGAAACCTTTCTTCATGTTATAATATAAAATGCTATTTTTTTTTAATTGTGATCATCAAGTTATTTGTACATAAATTTTCATTAAGCCACAAAAATTTTATGCAATAAAATATAAAAATTTGTAAAGGCGGATTCAATTAAATGTGTCACTATAAATCATAGTTAACATTCACATTTGTTACCTATCAAAATAATTTGTTTGATAATCCCACCTACATGTACAATATACAGATGAAGGGTAAAAACAATATACAACTGACGTAAGGTAAACAAGGTTCAACAGAAACCAACAATATACATGTATATTCATTCAGGTACATGTGTACATGTATTAAACAGACCTTATAGAAATTATGGAACCAATAAATTAAGTTTCTCCTATATATTGCGTAAATTTTTCCTTTCAGAAAAGTTAATAAATTTACAAATTCTGGCCTATTATATGTTCCGTAAGAAGTTATTATTTGGACTATTTCTCTCCCACTTCTTTTTATTCTTTACACGCCAAAAAATGGGTCTGTTAGTCTTTTTAAAATTTGGAGCTTACAGGTACATAATTTGTACCTGGAAGTTGCATTTTGAACAAACTCATATGAGGTTTCAAGTGAAAAATTTGGACGTCATAATTCTGAAAAGTCAAATTGCGGAGGGTAACCTTTTCACGAATTTTCACATGTTCAAATTGCAATTTTATCATGATTACGGTACTTGGTGTCACATCACGAGACTTACATACCCTAAATTGCATCCATGACACATTACCCTATAGCTATTATGTATGTTTTTAGAATAAAAGAATGCCCCTTCCCCTTTGCTACTCCCTTCTTGTACTGTTCTAAATAATTCAAATTTATATTTTAAAACTTATATTCTATTTCCTTCCTTTCATAAACCCATCACCCTGCCTATCATCATCAAACTTTTTAATGTAAGATTGTATTCAAAAAATATTTAAAGCAGACAGNTAAAAATCAATTACATATCTACGAGTTAATCAACATACAAACAACTAACTTGACGTAAATTTTCAATTTTGTATTCAAGGGACATGTTTTAGATATTTGATATTTAATGTGTGAAAAGGAAGTTACAATATATGAATGGGAAACCTTAATGGAAAACATTTAAAAGTAATAAAATCAAAAGATTAAAATTGTTCAACTTCCCTTAATAAAATATATAATTCTATTATTAGTATACACTTCTGATTAAGTTTGGGAGGGCGTTACATCTGACTAATATATTTATTATTAAAACATGCAGATACAGACATATACAATTGCAAAATTATACCAGCAAATTTCAACATGTTCAATGTGCCATTAATTTTTATTTCATCAATTCTCATTTTTTCCAACCCTATAGGGCAGTCATTACACATTTGTCATTTCCAGTTTCATTAAAAATCAGTATCACATGCCAATGGACAGAATAAAATTCCAATGCATACCCAAATCTAATATGATGTCTCTTTTTTGTCCAAGCCATGGTAAATTACTTTCAAGCAAAAGCAATGTACTGGGGTACACGTACAATAAAAACCAAGTTTATCCATGAAAAGTGTTTTCAAATTCTTGTCAATTTATCATATAATATGAAAATCATGTCCAGAGTTTTCATTGTGCAACCTGCATATTTATCCAACCCTATGTATAAAATTTACAAAATATTTGTGAAGATCATACAATATAGGCCTTATTCTCAAATAAATAAGTATTTTACCAAGAAATCAAGACAAGTTTCTGATTTTCACAAAATAAAAAAGGACCTTCCTGTGATCTGTGAAGACAATTTGAAGTTATAATACAATAGAATTAATTCTTAAAATATGCATTTTTTCATATGAAAACTAAGTTTTTCCTGAAAAGTTGTTTTCCTTTCTTCCTAAAAACAGAATGGGACCTGCAGCTGCCTTTAATAGAGTCCAAAACTGTGTACAAAATTTCTTAAAATCTGTGAAGGCAATGTCAAGTTATCATAAGACATAGGGCTTATTCTCAAAATACACATTTTTCATATAAAGACTTTAGTTTTCCCAAAAAATTGTTTTCAGATTTTACTCAAAATCAGAAAGGACCTACCTACACTATATCATATGACATAAAGCTTATTCTAAAAAAACTAAGTTGTTCCCAAAAATGACTTCCAGGTTTTCCTCAAAATCGAAATCGACCATCCTTTGATCATATTGTCAACACTGCATATAAAATTAATAAAAATCTGTGTAGGTGATATGAAGTTATCATAGGACATACAGCTAATTCTCGTGCATTTTTTCATACAAAACTACCAGTAAGTTTTTCACCGAATCTCTTTTCCAATTTTATTCAAAAGCGAAATGGGGTTTCCATTGATCAAATCCATTATCCAACCTTCAGTTTCAAAATTATTAAAATCAGTGTGGCAACAAGAAGTTATCATACAGCAAAGTGTTAATTCTCATAATATGCATTTTTTCATATAAAAACATCTAGGTTTCCTAAAAATTATTTTCAGATTTTCCACAACTTCCTTGGTCAAGTCCAATTTTGTACCTGTCTGTCTGTCCTGGACGGTAATTTTGAACTTGGACCATCTATTTTTTCTTTTGTTTAAGCAAATTTTTATCTATATGTCGACAGAAAATGCTTCAACAGTAATTCAAACTCTAAAATTGTTGTCATTCTTAATTGAAGCTTTCTTCAAAATGCCAAAATTAAAATATGTATACACAATCATGACAATTTCTGAGATCTGACTCATTTAAAGCTTGAGAGAAAGACAATCGTCAAAACTTATGTTTCTGCAAATTTTCATGGCTTTGGAATCAACTTTATGGCAGATTTTATTCAATTTTTATGACGACTCCAAGAGTATCGTATAAAATTGTGCTGTTTCTTATACTTTTTTTGAAAGATCTCAAAAACACTTTAGATACGGAAAATAACGTCTGCAATTTTGGTGAATTAACTGACATTGTGAATAACTAAAATACATGTGGGTTTACAGTGAAAAGAAACTTGTTTTTGTTGCTTCACACTTACAGTAGACTGATCGGTGTAATACAGGGATAAACAATGATTAAATTTTAGAGATGGTTAACCCACACAATGACTATCATGCAAGGGTCGGGTGTAGCACAAATTATTCAGGGCTCTAAATCTGCCATGAATTGATTTCTTCCGCTTGTGCATGTGTAGTCTGTTGCACAATACAATGTAGCTAAAAAGAAAAATGGTGACAACCATGCCATTTAAACATTATAATTAAAGAACTAGAGAATGTGTATAGAAGACATGGATCATGCCCCACCAAGAAATTTGTCGCACAGATTTACCCAAGTCAATCATTAATAAAATTAGTTCCCTGCTACGGAATTGTGATCAAATGCAAAATCTAATCGAAGTCATTCAACCATAAAATGTAGGTCATAGTAGTGGTGTTCAATCGGATGAAAATACCAACCGATTATCTATCATAATAGCTTAGGCTTAACCGACCGATTATCGGTCATAATCAGTTACCCTGCAATTCCTCTTTTAATTTTGCTTTAGGACTTTTGAATATGTGTCTATAGTATGAAGTGCTTGCTTTTCATTAGAACTAATGAATAACAATTTTTGCACCTGTTCCAATTCAGGAATATGTTGGTCATTGGTTTGTCCTTGTTTTCTTATAATATTTTACCTTAGTTTCTTGATATTCGGGTTATTGGGTGTGGTTTGTTTCCATTGATTTATTCACTTTACTTTTTTGGGCCATTTAGAGCTTGTAACATGGTGTGAGGTTTCTTGCTGTATTGAAGACCATATGGTGACCCCTAGATACTTTGTTCTGGGTCGTTTTAACCTGGAGATGGGATGTCTCCTTGACATTTACCCCAATTCCTTTCTTATTCTAAATGGTTTACTTTGTAAATGTGAAATTTGTACATACAAATGTAAATAATAAAGCTTTAGTTCCTTTGCTTAATTTGGATAACCACTGACTTTCCCCCATAAACCTATGGACTACCTAAAGACTGTTTTGACCAAGGTTGGTTCTAAATGGCCTATTAGTTTTTCAATTGGGAAGATCTTTGAAACTGTTCCAATAGAATCCAGTGTTAACCTATGATTCACTGGCAGCCATCTTAATAGAATAAAAACTAGCTGGACATATTAAAAATGAGTCTATCTGAAGTGCATTGTGACCAAGTTTTGTTGCAATAGTACTAATACTTTCATAGAAAAGGATTTAAAAATATGTTCCCATAAGGTCTGATGTTAAAGTATGCACCCTGCTGGATGTCCATCTTGTTTCTTGTATAGAATTTTTTGTACAAGGGATAACCCAATGATTACTGTAACTTATTTCAGTTCCATTTGGGCAAGCAGTTTGTGAGAAGAAGATCTTTATATATGTGTCCCATAGGCTCCAGTGTTAAATAATGTTCCCTTCTAGCAGCATCTTTGAACCCTAAAAAATAATATAGGGACCACCCAAGAACTGTTGTAACCAAGTTCACTGTTCCAATTGGCCAAGTAGTTTCAGGGGAGAAAATATTTAGATTAAAATGTTCATGACGGACAGACAAAGACAGAGGATGGAAAGACTAGGAAATGACAGACAGATGATGGATGCAAAGTGATAGCAAAAGTACAACCATGGATTTAGCAAGCTGGGCTGAAACTGATCAGGGAGGGCAAGTTTTCAAATGTATTAACTTTTCATGGCCTTTTCCCTGAAGGTCACATGTACTTTTGGATAACCGATTATATATATAATTATCAATCGATTGAAGAAAATCTCAATCGATTAATCACATCTGGATAGTCAACCGACCGATTTGAGACATTTTCCGATCATCGGAACACCACTAGGTCATGGACACCAAGTTTTTGGTGAAATGCACAGGCCTCTTTTAGATGTATCTTACAGTGAAATATCATGATGCTCTAATACATAGTACATGGAGCTGAGAAATAGACTTACATGTAAGACTTAATCAAAGTCAATGAAGCATAAATGTAGGTCAAAGCCATCTAATTGTCTATAATTTGGGTGGTACTCACCAAGGCAAGTAATTTGATGAAACATCATTGTCTTATAATATATAGTTGTTAAAAAATGGACTTTAACCTAAAACTTAACCAGAGTCACTCAAGCATGAAATGCAGGTCAAAGAGTCAGACTACCTAGTGAACTCTGTAGTACTATTAAATATCTACCTACCTGCCAATTTTTATTGTTCTACCTCTTACAGTTTCTGAGAAATGTACTTAAACACAAAATTTAAATGACGTACTGAAGGACAGACAAGGGTAACACTATATGCCCCTTCCACAATCGTGGGCAGGGCAATAAATAACCAACCTTAGTTATTTTAACATAATGAATTGTGATGCAATTTATGAAAAATAGTATGTGTGTTATTTGTTTATAAAGTGTAGTTTGCATCAATCATTCCCATAAATCCCAATTTTCATAGACCAATCCGTGACAACTAACTTTACACGTTCACCTGGCCCTACCGCGAGGTTGGGTCAGGTTCAACTAGGTTTTAACAAATGCCAACTGAATGACTTCAGGTTGGATTTGCTTACATTTTATCTGCGCTGTGTGATTTGTCAAAATGTAAATGTGACATTATCACAAAATTATCTATATTGTCCCTGGTACAAAATAATAAGAAGGATAGATTTTCATATTCTGTAAGTTGAGCATGATAAGTGTATAGTCTTTCCACTTGTACAATTCTTGTGTCTTTTATTTGTTTACATTTTTCTCAACTTACATTGTAAGCTAACAAGTAAAAGAAAGTGGTAAAACGGATAAGAAGTATGGAGGCAGGGAAAATCAAACAAAAAAAAGTTACATTTGTAATATTTGGCTTGCATTTTTACCAAATTTCACACAACAACACGAATAATATACAAAAATGTAGTCTTTCAGGAGCTGTTCAGTTAGTTACATGTACGTTCACTGGCAGCCATCAGCTGTTATGCAAAATACTCAAGAGTTGAAACTGAGCTACAGCAGTCATATCAAGGAATTTGTCTGGAATAAAACTCCTCAGATTCACTTCAGCAAAAAATGATATCCCATGCCACTATAGATGTCGTGAATATGTATTCATATTTTTTTCATCATATTAGACTGAAATTAAAAAATTGTGATGCAAAATGGCAATGTGTATCCTCATCACTGAAATTAAAAAACTGTGATGCAAAATAGCAATGTGTATCCTCATCTATCTTGTTTTTCGACCTACTAAGCGTCGATTGTAACATCATGATTTTGGTTGAAATAGCATGTTAAGGATGAATACTGAAGCGGTTGAAAATAGGACGTTTGTCTATACTAAACATTCTGTGAAAGTGTCAATGAATTTCATTAAGTGGTCTAAGATGAGTTGTCGCTGAAAAGTAAGTACCCTATGGCGGACGGGTGTACAAACAAACGGACAGACAGCATGTAAACTATAAGACCGAATTCTTCTGCCTCTATGATGCAAATATTACCTATTTATCATTTATCTTTACTATTTGGACTTTTATTTTTATTTTTTAATTTTTGCTGGGGCAACAGCAAAAATTTAAAAATAAAAATAAAAGTCCAAATAGAAAAGATCAATGATAAATAGGTAATATTGGCACCATAGAGGCAGAAGAATTCGGTCTAGTAAACTATATACCGCTAAAGCGGGCTATAATTATGGATGTCAATGGATCACTTGAACTTGCACAATACTCGTATATGAGTATTGTTGTTTAAATGTTGCTAAGTTAAAGTGATCCATTTCAATACTCATAAGAACAAATATACAAATAAATATGCATTAACCAAGGTATGAATACTGTCATGTTACACTTGTACAGAAGTGAAACACCCGTCAACATTTCCTTATTTTTTCCGCAGTGTACTGCTTACCTTGTACACTTTTCCGAACGCACCGTCACCAATTTCAGACAAAATTTCCCAAGCATTTTTTGGATCAACATCTCGTTTTATATTTTTAAATAGTTCTTTTTTCTTTGACTTAACATCATCATCTCCGCCGAAACGGAACAACTTTCGGAAGCTACTGAAAAATGACATATTTCAACTTTTCTCCTTATTCAGAATAAGAGACCATGCATTTAGACTTGAGCTCATTTATCTATTATGTATTGTAATGTCTTTGGCAGGTCCTTCATTGTATAATTGTGGACGTGGCCAGTATTTTCCATTCAAGGACCTGTTTCTTCAGCGGAAAGTAGACATATTTATATTTTTGACGCATGCGTTTCTTGAGTTTCTGACATCATTTTACTTCCTGTAATTCTTCCCTGTATGTGTTATCTCCCTTAGAACGATTTTCAGATGTGAGTGTATGTTTTCACAAATTCCCGAAAAATTATCCCCTCACAAATCACGGATAGAAAATTTAAAAACCAAATCAGTTTTACGCTAACTTTTTTGCTTACTTATTTGTATTGGACAACTATCCTGTAATAACAACCACATAATAATACAATGGGCTTGACAATGTTGACAAATTAAAGACACATCAAACAATTTTGACAAAGTTTCATTAATGAAATAAGCATTCATAAATAAATTTAGGTACAATATTTTAGGTTTTACATTATTACTGCTCATTATCAAGTTCATTTAAGTTATTAAAATTTTTATCCTTCACATTTTGTAAAATAATGGATCGTTGATCAGCATATTTTTGACAGCTTATTAAAAAGTGTGACTCGTCTTCTACTTTATAACCTCTCAGGCCTGGGGATGGGAAATGGTCACAGGCACTTGTTTCATAAAAAAAAAAAATCCAGTCCCTCCGGAAGAAGAGAGGGAGGGACTGGATTTTTTTATGAAACAAGTGCCTGTGGGAATGGTCTATGATAACGGCCAGTTTCAATTTTTAATGGGTGTGAGCTAAGTAAGCACTTCTGTATTTCCTTTCTCTTGTTTTATCACAAAATGAAGCATTCATATGAGAATTCAACCGAAATTTGCTATAGCTTTCTAGTTTACAATTTTTGTCAATTTCACAATGCAAGTTTTGAAGATAAGTATCAAATAAACGTTGACTAAATAAATTTTAAAAAAGTATCAGGGTGATACAGATTTGGGTTTGTCCAGACATTAGCAAACCAATTCTCTTCTAAGAGTGTTTTTTACAAAGACTGCCCATTCTGAGCATGGCTGGCTATTGTTGAAATTGCTCAAGTAAGATTGATACACAATATCTCCGCAGTCATGCAATGCCGTTTTGACCATAGCAATGTTTATAAATATTTGCAGCGGGTATCGTCCAAGCTCATACGGAAAGCCTGACCGCGAACCATTGTAGCCAAACTATGTGGAGAAACGCCACGCTCCATGCAGTATAAAGACCCCTTCTATATTTCTCTAAAGAGAGCAGACGCACTGGGTGTCGTATGGAGGGCTTAATTTCCTGCCCCTACCCATTTCTCCAATTTTCCAGTGGCAGTCAAAAGTTGTTGCCCAGGTTGTCCCTTCCACCTTTATTTCTTTCTTCTGATACTCTCAATTTATGAATTGATTAACTTGTTCTCGTCCTTATATAGCTGAAATATTGCTCATTGGACGTTAAACTCTAACTAATCAATCAATCATTTCTCACTGCACAAGGAGATGTATTTTTATTTACCCCTAATAGAGATTTACAAAACTTATTATGCATCATCCCTGTGGATGAATCAAAGCCCTGTTAACATATTACGTTTGTGATCAGAAAACCA
>MJUU01042384.1:160065-184255 GCA_002080025.1 Modiolus philippinarum
GGGGGGGGGTAAAAAAAAATTTGGGGTAACAAAAATTTGTTTGGCGTGAATTTTGGTGTCAATTTTAAAAATCTAGCAAACCTTTTTCCTTTACATGTTAGATTGTATACCAAACTTCCAGTCCTTTCCACCCATTTTGATTTTTTTTTCACAAAATTCTTGCTTTTCTCTTACCGATTTCATTTTCTACAGTATTTTTGGGATTAAGTAGTCCTCTGTTTAAATATATGATAAACTGTATAATACATGGCAAAATCCGTATCACATGCCGTATCATCCCTCGACCAATATCATCCCTCGGGCCAGAGGCCCTCGGGCTGATATTGGTAACTCGGGATGATACGAGATGTGATACGGATTTTGCCATGTATTATTCCCTATTTTCTCCTTGATCTTACTGACTGATATTGTCTTACCTGATACAAGAAAATATCAGGCAATGACGTCATGAAATTGACATCATATACAATTATGGCCTTTAACCGAGGGTAATATCCATAATTTTCATATAGATTGCAGTGAAAGATTGAATAAAAGTGATAATTAACTGTGAAATTATTTTTCATAATTTCACTCTAGGAAATGACGTCACAATAGACGTTGTCAACGTCGTTGTAAAGTAAAAGTCTCAGCGGATTAACACCGAAAATGTAGTTCATGCATTGAATCTTGAAATAAATAACTAAATATTAGGGAAGAAGATCTATATAATAAAAACAATAACTAATCCTAGATTCTGATTATCGAAAATATTCAACTCATGATCGAAAAACGCTGTAATTCACTCATGCGCTGCGCGCATTCGTGAATTACTGCGTTATTCGATCTTTCGTTGAATATTTTGCGATAATCAGAATCTCGGATTCAGTTATAGTATAATCATTTAATCAAGAAAAGGTTATTTTTCCGAGGTCCGGAGGACCGAGGAAAAATAACTTTTTCGAGATTAAATAATTATGGATATTATCCGAAGTCGGTTAAAGGCCATAACTGTATTATTATACTGAACTAACAACTGAAAAAGGGTGTTTAATGATATAAATAGCTAATCCATTTGAAAATGTCTAAATAAACCAAAACGAATGATTTTGATACTCAATCGGGAGTTAGTATTTGCTTCCATCACAGGGACTTTCTCCCGGCCTGGAAAAAAACACATTAGTCACCTATCAAGGAAGAGAAACTTGACAGTTATCAAATGTGTTGTTCAGTTTAAACCGGGAGCAGGTTCCTGAGCTTCGATCCTTTGTACGGGCGTCCACAGAAAAAAATCGTATAAATGAGCTTTTTTCCTCAAAACTATACAACTATATCGAACTCCAGGCTTTTTATGTGTAGAGAGAGCATACTGCTGTACAAATGTTTAGTAATTATTGTGTTTTTTTTTCAATCTCGAATTATCGCAATGTCCCTGTCAGTGCTGAAGCCGATCCGATTGGCAGCCATATTTATTTACGTTTACGTTGACGACAAGGGAAATAACTAGTTATTTGTTCGACGTGCTAAAGCGCGCCTTATTCAAATTAGTTATTTTGATCACGCGCACTTTCCCGAATAGTTATTTTGCCTACGCGCTCTTTCCCGAACAGTTATTTTGCCTACGCGCTATTATCTGTAGAAATATCAATATTATTTTTACCATAGTTTCTATTGTAAAGTATAATAATGACTCTTACGACGTTGCCGATAAAAACAATAATGGTAGTTTTGGAGGTCTCGACAGAAATTATCACTTGTATCACGGTGATATTTCCTGTCTCTACCTTCAAAACTACCATTATTCTATATATATATAGCAAACAAAAAAAATCTGTGGACATTGTCTGACAATTTTTCTGTGCAAAATGATAATAGAGGGTCTCATCGGGGTCTAAGCGTGACACGGGATCGACCGTTTTTCTGTAAGCGTGACTCGTGAAAGTCAAATTATCAGTGTGCGTGAAAACGGGAAACGAAGTAGAGCGGGATACGTGAAATTAGGAAAAAATGTTCGGGAATGCGGGAAAATGATAATTTTACTAAGCGGGAATTTCAGCTTTGGTCGAAGCTACATGTATTCAGCCGGTACCGGCAAAATATTACACGGGCTATATTAAATTGGAGTTGCGATATGAAAATAAATGGTATATAGTTATATATTTTTTCAGTCTTTATATACGATAGGAATTTCCTTTTATTATTAATAAACAATTTTAAAATCGGCAAATTGTTGGTGTTTTTCCTCACTTAAAGATTTTTCTTTCAAATTTAAGCATTTTGGTTTTCTTAGTTTTTAATCAAACTATTATTCTGACCATCCAATGCCCAAATCTTCCCATTTAATTTGTTCGGTTTTCTTACCACCAACTCGATGAGTCGTCTGTACGCCGATTGTCATTACGGGGCCTTTGTCAGGACAGTGTTTGTAAAAGTACTTTGTCCGGTCATACATTTTGTATGTTTTTTATGACCCCCTAATCCATAGATTTAGCGTTGTTCGACATCTAGTAAATGAACTGCACTCAGGCCGGTGCTAGCAACCGTCGTAAACTTCATTTGAGGAAGGAGTGTTTGTTCATTGTGACTTCAACACGAAGATCAACAATAAAAAGCGTTATTCCATTATACTTTGCCTCATGTTCACTTACTCTATGTGGCCCCTTATTTTCGCATTTAGAATTTCTGATTTTAAAGATGTATGTTTGAAAGGATAAAGCCCGGCAGTGTTGGAGATATTTTTGTGATTTTCGGGGGAGAGGCTTAGACGATTTTTTCCCTAAAGAACATTTATTTTCACGAATATCTCGAACAAATTATTCATTTTCATCAAATGTCACATCAAATAATTTATTTGTATTTACAACAACAAAAAATTATCCTTCATCTCAAAATTAAATTGTTTATTTTACAAGACAAGTATAAGACAAGAATATTTATTTCCATTGGCACCAAAATTGAATTATTTATTCACAAAATAGCCCACACCCCAACCCCTTTTGAAAATCAAATGGTCGTCCATTTACTTATTACAAATCTTTTAAAAAATATTGTTCTAAGGGTAAGTGGAATTGTATAGAATAGATTATATTTTTATTACAATATATTTGTTTAATTGTATCAGAAACATACTTTGCATTATATTTTTCTCCTTTACCCCGTGTTATATAATAAAATGCTAGTCAAATAGCCTGTGGACTATCTTGCAGGTACCGGCTAGATAGCCACTGCGCTCAGTTTTTCGGTACAAAAATCTTGAATGTATGTACAATGGGTGACTTTCTTCAAGATAACTTTTCGGTCCCGGCTTATGAATAGGCCCGCAGCATCCTCTTAGCTTAGAGTATGAGTCTTCCTAACAGAGGCCCGGCACCTGGACCGGTTTTAAGGGGCTCCGGCTACAGAGCTGCCGGGCGCGTCCCCAGTTGGTGAACAAGGGAATGTCCTGTCTATGCGGAGTAGTCAGGTCATAATACGGAAAGCCTGACCGCGAACCATTGTAGCCAAACTGTTTGGAGAAACGCCACGCTCCATGCAGTATAAAGACCCCTTCTATATTTCTCTAAAGAGAGCAGACGCACTGGGTGTCGTATCGAAGGCTAAATTTCCTGCCTCTACCCATTTCTCCCCTTTTACAGTGGCAATCAAAAGTCGTTACCCCGGTTGTCCCTTCCACCTTTATTTCTTTCTTCTTTTATTTACAATTTTTGAGTTGATTAACTTGTTCTCGTCCTGATATAGCTGAAATATTGCTCATTGGACGTTAAACTCTAACTAATCAATCAATCAATCAATCAAGATACCTTTTGATCTTCGACTGGACCATGTTGTTTTCTTTTGGAAAATATACCGGAGCAAAATTGGATGGCCAGTGCCGAAATCTGAGAGGGATGTGTGAAGTTTCGTTGTAACCTGCTCGTACTAACGCATGTATATAAAGGGCTTTTCAAAAATAGCCAGGCCCCTTCATAAGTTGAAAGAAAAAAGGTGAAAATATCAAATGTCACGAGAGTCAGTGTCAGGCGGCTGTTGACAAACTTAAAACGAACTGTCTTGTGTAGGCCTAATAATTTTCGGATAGCCACGGATACCAGTAAAACGTAAATATTAGACACCGATGCCAACTCCTTTGAAATAGGAGCTGGCTGTATTATATGAAAAAGAGATCATGATAGCTTATTTAAGTAAAAGTTTGAAATTATTGCGCAACGGGTGATGAATTACATATGTATGCACTTTCAGTAGTGTTTGCTATGAAGCATTTCTAGATGAATTGTCGTTCCTTGTTAGGATAGATCATGGTGCCCTTGACTGGCTTTTAAATATCAAGAACCCTACTTGATTCACTCAAAAAGAAAAGAAGTCTAAAATTGTTAGAATTCAACACAGACGTTGAAACTTTGTATGCTAATAGGTTTGATGGCTTCAGGGTCTGCTCTACGTTTATCGTGTCTGAGTCTTGTCCAAAACGATCGACAGCTAGGTATAAAGCTTAACATAAAACTAAAATCTGAATACATTCAAAAGCCTTCTCTTCTAAGCGTTTACTTCTAATTACTTTGCCTACCATATTATCCGAATATATACACAAAAACGTACTGGTTACACGTTACTCTATAAGCGTGATTCGGGAAAACCAAAAAATGATAAGCGGGATACGGGAATTTAACAAAACGATAAGTAGCTTCCGTCTTAAAATTTAAGTTAGTTGTAAAATATAAAAAAAAACCGGTTTCAATAATTACGGTGTTAACCTCAAAACTTAAATTTCTGCAAGCGATGGAATTTTAGTTAAAATTTGGTTGTTTAAATCCAGCTAGGGCCAAAATTGTTGATAGTGTCATGCTACTGTTGGTTAAATTGTTTTCTTTAGATGTGAGAAGAAACAAATAATAACGTCCCGTTTTTAAAAGAAAAATTATTTTTACATCTTTTTTAACCAAGGGCATAGGTCACAATTTTGAGATTCAGAAAACATGACGTCAGAGAAAACTTTTACAAACTACTCTATAATGCAAAATGTGTCAAACTGACAAAGTACCTAAAACATATAATGCTTACACGAAAAGGGAGACGGGGTATAACTCATACCAAATCTCATCATTCCAAAGCTTCAGACCAAAAATCACTATAAACACAAGCTTAGAAATCCTTGACGAAAATTTTCAATGCTATAATGAAAAAATAAGAGTCATCGGAAAACGGCAGACGTTGAGTGAGGGACTTGAAAAGGAGCGAAACATTTCAAATCGTCACGATAAAATCAGATCATTATTACACAATCTGAGAAATCCTTGGCAAAAATTTTCAATATATGCCAATGGGAAAAAATCACAAGTTAACGTCAAACAGGAAGTAGATGAGTGACGAACTTGAAAAGGGGAGACACAATACAAATCGTTATACCAAAGTTTCAGATCAAGTATCTATTGATTACTGCATACACAAGCTGAGCAAACCCTGGAAGAAAATTTTCAATAAGGGCAAAATCACAAGTTATAGGCAAACAGTAAGTAGATAAGTGACGGACTTGAAAAGAGGGGACACGATACAACTCATCATACCAAAACTTCAAACCAAATATCAAATCATTATGCATACACAAGCTGATAAATTCTTGAAAAATTTCGGACGGACGGACGTACGGACAAGGGTCAAACTTAATGCCCCCGTCGCCTTACGGCGGGGGCATAAAAAGAAAGAAAAGAAGTTTTTTTGTTAAATTGTTAAATTTGAAGCAAGCTATCCTGACAAGTCGGGGGTCCCTGTATCAATTTCCAAATAGACCGCAAATAATTTAGTTCTCGTTGGCCATTTTTAAATGAGTATTCAGTCATGTCCTTCATTGACGGATCATCGTTAATAGAGGTTCCGGTGGTTGGAACTTTTCCTTTTCCCGGAAGGTTTCTTAATTTCGGGAAGAATTTATGTAAAAATTGACAAAAATGATTTAAAAAACATCGACTGGAATCTCCTTTTTTCTGGAATCACATCGGAACCCCCTTTTTTCGAAGCCTGGATCTGCCGGTGTCCTTCATGTAGCCAGTAGCCAGAGACATTTAGAGACATTTAAATGCCCCTGCCTTGGCATATAAAAGAAACATTCTTTTAGTTTTTCTTCTTTAAACTCGGCATTTAATATCATCTGCTCAAATTTGTCAAAAAGATAAAAATATGAAAGTTTAGGAATTGGTGCACTTAAGCAAGGACGTATAAGTCCTTGACTTAAGGCGGACAAAAAAATGACACTCTTTAGTCAATGACACCAAGAACGTAGACGTCCTTCTTTCGTCAATGACACCAAAGACGTATACGTCCTAGTAACACTATAAATGCATCTTTCGAAAGATAACAACTTATACAAACCCCGCCAAAGAGTACCTTTCTGAACCCCAATGATACCATTTTCAAAATTTCAACCCCATAAAATTACCCAGCCCCAGCTGATAGACAATGACTGTTTCCTCAGTTTCCGAGATGTTGTCAAACTTTCATTGAAGGGTTACCCTCATGATAAACATGACCGGATAATAAAATTACAAATATGTCTGTAACCCTTGTACATGCTTGTATGTTTGTTTGTTTGTTTGTTTGTTTGTTTGTTTTTATATCCCAAGCTTCACGGTAAATTGTGATCATGGTGTCCGTCCACCATATCCGTTACTTATTTTGTGGCGACAACGAATTCTAGGTCACTTGATGATATTCACTTAAACTTTTACAGAATGTTCAGTACAAATTGCCATTGTGCACCAGCAATTGAAAAAAAGATTGATTTTTTTTGTTGAAAAATATGTATTTTGCCTTATTGTTGAATTTGGGTATCTATTTTTGTGGCGACAACTCCCCCAAGACTACTGAGTGAAATACACTGAAACTTATAGGGAATCCTCAGGACAAATTGCCATTGTGCATCAGCTAGTTTTAAATTTGGAATCTTTTTAAATTTGGAATCTAATGATTACCTCCTATACCGATGAGTGAAATTCACTGAAACTTTGACAGAATGTCCAGTACATATTGCCATTGAGCAACAACTATTTTAAAATTTTTAAATTTTAATTTTTTTTTTGTATAGAAAAACATGTACCTTGCTTTATTGTTGAATGGGGATACTTATTTTGTGGCGACATCTGCTCTTAGACCCCTGAGTGCAAATGCACTGGAACTTTAATAGAATCCTCAGTGCACAATGCCATTGTGCAACAACCTTTTAAAATTTTGAATCCATTTTTTTATTTATTTTCTTTCTTTTTTATTTTCCGTTCAAAAATAAATTCCTTGCCTTATTATTTTTATTTTCCGTTGAAAATCTGTACCTTGCATAATTGTTGAATAGGGGTATATGTTTTGTGGCGACAATTCCTCCTAGACCTCTGATCACACTGAAACTTTTGCAGAATGTTCAGTGCATGTTGCGATTGTGTACCAGCTGGTTTAAAATTTTGAATTTTGAATTATGATTGCCTGTTATGTCAAATTTTGATCATTATTTCTGCCTTAGATAGACTTAAGCTTTCTTTTTCAAATCATTGATTTCTGGAATCAAATGTGGGAGCGAGGGGTATATATTAAGGCGTGGTAAAGGGGGTCCCCAACACGAAAGAACGTGCTTAAAAATTGCCGATAACGAAACACGAGTGATAAAAATGGCCAATCACGAAACACGGAAAATTGTTGCTCGTAGTTCGCCGAAAACTTGAGAAGTCATTATCATTCATGGTAATTCATGCATCCTATCTAAAGTTTCTTTACCTGAAAGCTCTTAAAATCAATGAAAATCTGTGAAATTTTGCCCTGTGATGCTTTCCGGTACCGTTACAATTCTAATTGTAACAAGTCCCGATTTTTTACAGGAAAATGAACACGCACGAAATATAAAATATCCAAAATGAATCACGAGCTCAAAATATGGACAAAAACGAGGCACGTGAAATGCCAACACGAAAACACGAGGAATAAAAACGCAAAACATGAAAACACGAATTTATAAAACGCCAAAAACGTTGCACGAAAATAACCCTATATTAGTGAGATTTGCTAACAGTTCTAGCTTCTAAATGCTCCGACTTCATGCTTACATTTGCTTATATTGAAATTAAATAGATAATACACCGGCATAATCAACATCATATTGTTCCTGTGTAATAATATATTTCAGTTCCCCCATAATACCTAATTTTCTTGTAATCAAAGGCCCAAGTAGATCATTTAAGACCATTAAACAAAATATGATTAGATTGTATATTTTCCTTCCATGTGAAAGTCTCCATGTTATATAATTGTTTTTGGCAATTTTGGCAAGATGATTTCGATTTTCCGTTTTTTTGTTTTTGAACAGTGTAAAATCCTCATTCTCTGTTGACATGGTGTCTTTACGATTTCACAACTTATTCCCTCTTGTCGTGCCTTTAGTATGAACAACGACTTTGTCGACCATTGAGAGTGAAATTGCCGTATAAAAACTTGTGTTCATCCACCTTCACAACTGCCACTGCAGAAGTTTTACATTGATAGATCGTCACAGCACAATATTTCTATACACGTATTTCACAAATCAGTACATATATTTTTAGTGGTTCCATGCAAGCATACCTGCCCATTATCTTTGTTTGCTGGGGTTTTCCTGGACAGCATCAAATCTGACAATTTTCTTAGAGCAATTGTTTCTTCCTTGCTTAAAAACATGCAGTGGTTTATTCATTGATTGTCTGAAATGTTATATTGATGGTATAAAACAACAGGAAACTGTAAATCTGAAGCCCGTTTATAGATTTTATGGTATGCTTGCAGTTATCTGCATGCGTCAAAACCCGGCCATCATCATTTTTTTAAAAAGTCGCCGATGTCCAAGGTGAAGGTTAACTGAAATGAAAAACTCCGACTACGAATTTCGATTGCATTGTAACTTTGCCAAGGCGTGTTGCAGATCATGCCTTCTCCTACGAAGTACATGATGATTACGGGGTTCAGACTGTTAGCGCTTTAGTTCCTGTGATGTTCTTGTTGGACAGTTTCAATTTTGAAATTAAAACGAGTAATTACACTGATGTTATCACCAATTTGTAGGATTTCCTGGTGAAGTGAGTGTTGGATAAATGTAACAACGGGGATAATAGGAAAAATCTAAAACGGCTGAAAATTATTGTCAAATGCCACAATCTGTCAGGGAACTACACAGGAAAAACACAATCAAGACAAGGGACAAACATAAACAACGGTAAACTCGGGACAGCCGGACTTGGTATCGGCACTAGCAAAAGCCAGCGGTAGGGTTAAACCGGTTTATGGGTACCAAACCTCCCCTTTACCGTTTCCCTATCTATAATAAACATATGAATAAAACCCAATACAGGTAGACTACTAACTCCATGACCACAATCTTGAGAGGAGAGAAAATGACAATACATACGGTAATTTTAAAGGATGGGTCAAGGCCAGGGAACTGCCGGCTAGCCCAAGGAGCCTAGTCTGCTGGTAAAATACTGTCGGTAAAGGGTTTGGTCAAGAATCATCATGTATTTCAGTAGACATCGGCAGTATTAGTGAGAGGCCAGTTTGTGTGTAAAATTTTCAGGTCACTACTAATTTTACGGATGAAAGCAGAGTATCTTGTCGATATCCCCTATTACATAAAAATGTAGGTTAGGTCCCATTTTTTCTGGACCTTTAATCAGTTTTTGTCATTTTTAACAAAATTTGCGTAAAAACGAGGATTAGAAATGCCCATAGTAATAAGCTGTTTGCGAGTAACGCCATATATCACTGCCGTGATTTTGGATTTATGATTTTAAAATTTCCCCTTTCCTCGTTCTTGCTTCGGTATTCGTTTGCCGATGTATTAGATATTAAATGTTCATATCTGTGATAAAACTTCTAAAAAGTATTCAGCAACACATGAAATCTGTAACCCTGTTATTAAAGTACTCGAGCAATCTCTAAAACTCAAATGAGCGTATCAGAGAAAAACTAAATGATGCCTTGCAACTTTAACAGTATATAGTGAAGAGGTCGCAGTTACACGCGTCGAAGATGATCATGTAACAAAAGTTTCAGATGAAGAATGAGGAGATACAAAGGAGGCGAAAGGAAATGGAATAGGAGAAACTCAGAGAAAGAATTAGAGTTAAAACAGTGCAAACAAAATCATGGAATGAAAACCTACGCAACCTCCAGAGTTAAAGATAGATGATTTACAATTCTGACAGCGAGTTAGGCGAAGAGCCGAGCTGTTGATCTTGAAAAATGTAATGTAGTAAAGAACGAAATAGGTAGATGTTTGAATAATGTGTCACCTCTTCCAGCTCAAGTAATTCCGACACTGAAGTGGTTTATAGATCTGCATTACAGTATATTCTACAAAACCTATTTCTAAGCTGTTAACCTCCAACTTGACAGCCGTAAAAGAGGGCCTTCAAAATATTGTGATACTAGCTCTTCAAGAAGTGGTGTAAATGAAATGGGTATATTAAAAAATTGACCTTTCAAAATTTAAATCATTATCACACTGTAACAGCATTAAAACTTAAGACTTCTCCACACTTAATGAACGTTAAATTAAACTCCTCATGAACAAATGGAATTCGGTTGAAAGATTTAATTCATAGATGTTCCTCCCGTAAGAACGGCGAACGAATATATAAGTACATTGTTATAGACAGAGAACAAGCATATTCTGCATACGACCCAGAATCACAGATAAAATATATTGAGAGGAAGAAGTGACTAAAATGTTAGAGTTTCTGATCGACAATATATTTGTCCGGGTTGGAAGACTTGTTTTAACAGACTATCGGAATTCCAATGGGCACAAAATTTAACAGACTATCGAAATTACAATGGGCACAAAACTTGTTTTAGCCAATCTGTTTCTCCACTCATATGAGGCTGAATTCATCGAACGGCTTCTTCAAAATAAATATAAAAAACTGGTCCTTTAATTTCAGCTTCCGCTGAAAAGATGATTTTTTTTATCGCTACACAACCTTCGCTTTGATGATTTTCGTCATCTTGTCTATCCAAAAGAGCTCGAAATTAAGGATACTACAGATACTTCCACATCAGTCTAGTTCCTTTACCTTCATCTTGAAATTAACAACAGAGGTACACTACAAACTAGGCTGTATGACAAAGCGAATACTTCAGATTTCCAATAGCCAACTTCCCTTTTCTTTGTAGCAACATTCCAAACTGAGCGCCAGCATATGGAGTTTACATCACCCAACTCATTCGCTTCTCATGTAAGGGCCTGTGGTCGAAACAGTGACAACGTTGATAGAGCTCGATTGCTTTCAAATTAACTACTAATGCAAGGGTATGTTACCCATAACATGAAATCATCATTTTACGGTCGACATTTGGTCCGCTATTGGATAACTGTTTCCCAGATGACCATATATCTTTCCCTTTACACCTGAAGTTTGCATTTCCTCTATATAGGATTTGACATGTTCGACACCAATGGGTGTCTTATAAGAAGCAGTAGATGCTTACTCTAACGGGTACCAGATCACACCCATGGTTTTTACTGGGTGCGTGTTGTTCATCTGTATGCAGTCCGTCCGTATGTATGTACGTACGTACGTGCGTGCGTTTGTAAAGCTCTCTGATAGCTCTGGCACTATAAGAGATACAAATTTGAAACTTGGTACAAAACTAGAGTATGATCTGAAGTAGTGCACTGTGGATTCGGAATTTAGGCAAATTATGGGCGAAAATGAATTTCGCGATATCCAAAAATTAAAGAAATCTCTAAGGCCATTTGGGCTAGAAAATTGAAACTCATGAATCAACTCTCATATTATATAGCAACTTCACAGAGGGTGTCGGAATTTCGGTATGAAGCCCCAGGGCATGGACTCTTAGGGGTCGAAAAAAATGAAAAAATCGATTCAGCTGGGACTCCTCTTACACCTTAAATTGCAGAATCCTTGTAATAAGGGTATAAGTAACACTATAAAAATTGTGTGTGCCAAAGGTTTCGGAATTTTAAAATTTGTCCTCAGGGCGGAAAAATGAACGAAAATGTATTTCTAGATATCCAGTAATATGCGAAATCATGTTTGGAAGCTGGAACTGGAAGTTTCATTATATGCATCTCGTTTACTAATGGATTTTTAGTATGACCCTTAAGGGGCCAAAAAATGTAAAACAATAAGTACTTATCATACAACTGGAACTCTATGTATAGTTTTGATTTTGTGGTTTATATTTTCATGAGGAATAATTTGAATTGGTCTTTGAATACGTATTAAGCCTTTCGAGAATTTTGACTTCGGTGCCATATTTGGCAAATTTCCTGAAAGTGTCAAAGACTAATATTTTTTTAAATTCCAACATGAAGTTTTATAATTAAGCAATTTTTAAATGTCAGCAGCTAGTATGAACACTAGGATTTCAAAAATATGATTCTAATTTTGGTAAATTTCTGAAACTCTCAAAGACCCATTACTTTTTGGAATTTTACCCAGCAACCATATCCATTATGATTCCTAATATACCATTTTCAATGATCAGTCTGCAAAAAACTTTGATTCTAATTTTGGTAAATTTGCTGAAACTCTCAAAGACCCATAATTTTTTTTTTTCTTTTTTTTTGGAATTCTACGTAGTAACCATATCTTTTTCAATTTCTTATAGTGATAATGATGATTTGCAAGAATTTTTTATTCTAATTTTGGTAAATTTCCTGAAACTCTCAAAGCCCATTACTTTTTTTGGAATTTAACCTACCAACAACATCTTTTTTATGCCTAATAGCTTCAATGATGATTTTCAATGTTCAGATTGCAAAAAAACTTTGTTCATGGCTAATAGCTTCAATGGCAAAAAACTTTAACTGTGATTTTGGTAAATTCCTGAAAACTTTTTTTTTTTTTTTTGGAATTCTACCTAGCAACCATATCTTTTTCAACAGTAGTGAAGATCATATTCACTTATCAGAATGCAAAAATCTGATTCTAATTTTAGTAAATTTTCTGAAACTCTCAAAGATTAATTACTTGTTGGAATTTTACCTAGCAACCATATTTTTTATGCCTTCATTTTCAGTAGTCAGATTGCAAAAAATGTTTGATTCTAATTTTGGTAAATTTCTGAAAGACCCATTATTTTTTGGATTCTACCTAACAACCATATCTTTTTCAATTCCTTACCGTAAAAATTATAATTTTCAACAGTCAGGTTGCAAAAATCTTTGCTTCTAATTTTGATAATTTCGTAAAATTCTCAAAAACATGATACTTTGTGAGATTCTACCTAGCAAGCATATCAATTTGGTGTTTTACTGTAACAATGATTGTTTCAACAGAAAGAAATTTAGTTTGAAAAAACACTTATCTTTTTCTACAAGTTGAGGGGTTCAAAAAGGGGTAGCGGGGGATTACAATCTTTGGTTAGCCGTGTTTCATTTCTTTTCTGTCCCACACTCATGTGTTTTCCTGTGTTTCTTGGTGTTGTATCTTAATTGTTTGTTTTTTATTTTTACTGACGGTTGTCTCTGGATTGTTCGCATTTTACTGACGGTTATCTCTGGATTGTTCTTTTTTTACTGACGGTTGTCTCTGGGTTGTTTGTTTTTTACTGACGGTTGTCTCTGGATTTTTCGCATTTTACTGACGGTTATCTCTGGATTGTTCTTTTTTTACTGACGGTTGTCTCTGGGTTGTTCGCTTTTTACTGACGGTTGTCTCTGGGTTGTTCGCTTTTTTACTGACGGTTGTCTCTGGATTGTTCGTTTTTTACTGACGGTTGTCTCTGGATTGTTCGTTTTTTACTGACGGTTGCCTCTGGATTGTTCGTTTTTTTACTGACGGTTATCTCTGGATTGTTCTTTTTTTACTGACGGTTGTCTCTGGGTTGTTCGTTTTTTACTGACGGTTGTCTCTTGGTTGTTCGCTTTTTACTGACGGTTGTCTCTGGGTTGTTCGTTTTTTACTGACGGTTGTCTCTTGGTTGTTCGCTTTTTACTGACGGTTGTCTCTGGATTGTTCGTTTTTACTGACTGGTTCTCTCTTACTTTACAGTATGAGTTTGTAAATGAAAGTATAGTTAGTTTTGATGATTTTAATCTTAAGCGGCTTTTAGCTTTGTAGAGTTGGAAATGGTTTTGATTAATAGTATCGATGATACCAATAGGACTGGCCGTCTTCATTTGCTGAAAAAGTTTACTACAGTAATAGTTACAGCCGGAAAGGTTTACTTTGGCGTTGTTCCATTGCTTGGATCTGTCATGTATTTGTGGAGACTTTGTGTAATGTACATTTACTCCGTATCCTTTCATTGTTTACTTACCTTTATCGCAGCGCAGGAGGACAGAAAAGGATTGGTAAGATGTTCCAAGCAGCATAAAGTACCAATCTTGATTTATTATATTAATTCTAGATAAAGATCCACTTAATATGGATGATCAACGCATGAATCCAGAGGCAAATCAGACTTCTGCAGGAGATTACTAAAGAATATCCCAAGGCTATTATTTTTCATTAGATATACATTGTGTACATTAGAGAAGCCTAACACATTTTTAAGTTATGAGCAGACTCATTAAGATCCGCCACTTATTTCTTGGTTGTAATAGGCTTCGCCAGAAAAGGAAAGTACCACCAGCACCATAAACATTTCACTTGTTTGCTAGCGGTGTATCTTGAAGGGTAAAAAATCTACAAGAAACGACTTACTAGCTTCTGATACCAGCTACAGAGAGTGAAGAAAATATCACAGTCCTAAATACAGCTCACACAGGTACTGCCGCGTTCAATGTGAATAGATGACACTACGTGCAGCTTTCTCACTAGCTGTCACGAAGGGACTCTCTATATAAAGCAACCAGACCTGGGGTCAATTACATGTCAAAGTAATTAATTACATGTCAATTACATGGAAAATTCTTCAATTAAATTACAATTACCATTACTTCATTTTTCAAATGTAATTAATTAAATTACAATTACATTAGTAATGTAATTAATTACAATTCAATTGCATTTGCCTGACAAACTATTTATGTTATACTGGTAAAAATAAAGTTTGTGACATTTATACAGTACAAACATATATTGATATCTAGCAAGGCATAAATAAGGGGAAAACTAATTTATAAAGATAATAGTGTTGCACACAGTTCCATATGATAATGTGTTGGTAAGGTGAGCTGCAAAGGTAGAATGTATGATTCTGAATGCCAATAGTGATGAAATCATCTTTTTAAACCTGTTAACATCGGAAAATCCAGCAAGGTCTTCGGCTGGATTTGAACCCCTGATGTGTTGTCATCTTTGGCAACACCGCCTGCACTATGTCCAGCGCCCTAGACCACTCGGCCACCTAGGCTATATAAACTAATTTGGTGGTTTTTGTGTGAAAAAAAAAAATTTTGAAAATTATATACATAAACTGAGTCATTTACTAGTAAGATGGAAACTTTTAGCTTCATAGTATATCAGTATAATACATGTAATGTGACCTCAAAAACTGTTGGAAGTGTAAAAATTAATTATTACATTTTTAAACATTCTTATGAAAAATATGTTATTTATTTTCAGGTATGTTTACCTGTCAAATTAATTTAGCACGGATTATTGTAACAACATGTATTGTTCTTGCAATTTGAAAATGGTGAAATATAGGTAGGAGACACTCATTTATTGCCTGAAGTTTGGTAATTAGTATGTTGATTTGAAAAAATGTTAAAAGTGTCAAGATCAAATACAATAAATTAATGCCTTAGGCAGGGGTAACCTTAAATGACAGATAAAGATATTTCTCATTTCATTTTGATACTTGTTTTTAATAAAAAAAAAACACAATTAATTATAATTTTGCTTCAATTCTTATTTCACAATTTATTTAATTCAAAGTTCCATAGTGTCTAAATAGAAAAACATTTACAAGCAATTAAAATTCCTATTAAGCAATTTAAAATCTTATGAAGAAATTTAAAATGAATGAAAAAAATTATATTATGTTAGTCAGGTTATTACAATCATTCATTAACCAGAACTACTGTAACACCAGTTTATTTGAGTTCAATGAAATTTTAATTGAAAGTAATTGAAATATAATTCCAAATTACATTCAAAATATGCAATGTAATTCATTATTCAATTACATGTAATTGAATTTTTCTTCAATTACACATTACTTCTAATTACTTTGAAAAATTGTAATTAATTACAGCTAATTACAATTACATTTTCAATTACCCCAAGTCTGTAAGCAACTCTCACCAGACAAATTGAATTCCATGATTTGTAGTTTTCACTGCCCCAAATCTCTATCGTCAGTGCAGATATGCTTCTATTTTTACATCTACTCTTACAAAAGATAACAATGTTGGGCTTATTCAATTTCTATTTGGATAACTATGTTCAGCTTCTGCCAAAAGCGTTATTTAGCATGCACTCAGATGACAGATGCAATGACAAAATTGTGTATTTTTATGGTAGAATTACTTTAAATTACTGGAACAAAACACGACATAAAAAAAGATAATTAGGCAAGAGGTTGAAATTTTATTTGCTCTTTGCTTCAATGTTAGATATGGTCAGATAAGGACAGCATACAGTCGGTGACATTGCTTAATCCAAATCCCAAACTGAGATACTGTATGTATTCACCACAAACAAAGCTGCATATTGACCCGTACAACTTAGACAGGAAACAAGGATGGAAAACACCAAAGATTGAAACTGGAGGAAAAGATTCCACGTAACACATAACTATATATGATAAACCAGCACAAACACCACTTCATATTGCAATAGAAGCATGCTATATTAACATGTAATGTTAGCATTCCAGATGGTTTGGTAAGTAGCGCCAACTGGATTTGTTCTGAAAAATACTGAAAATATTTCTGGGGATTACAATCCAAAGTTTATTATGGTTAAATTTGATATTTGCCAACAAACAAGACAGCTGTAAAAACGGCATACATCACTAGATCAGTCAACATCAGAACCAATTGTACGATCACAAGTTCAACTTCAATTTGCTAAATATACAAAAGTAAATGTTGTTAGATTCCAGTTTTCTCGTAAGGGGGTACGCTACTCCATTTGAAAATAAATAGGATTTCAAATAATCATTATTTTTTGTTAGAAAATTCAAAAAGAAGAAATTTAAGTGAAAAAAAATTATAGGTTGATGATCTCGAGATTTTTGATTTTTGAGATTTAAGCGATTGAAAATTTGGCGGGAAACTGAACTCCTCTGATTTTTCATAGGATTAACATTAACAAGGTTTGACCATAAATGAATGTGACAGAATAAAAAGAATTCAATGAGTTTTGTACAGAATACTCACAAAGATGTATAAAATGAAATTATGGAAAAAAATAAGGGTTTCAACGAGCAAAAAATTATAATGCTTTCAAATGGATAAAACCCGAGGATTCCGAAAATCTGAGAGAAATCCCAAAACATGAGGAGTGAAACTCCTTAATTTTGTATGGGCTATAGCAAAACCGAAAGTCCAGAGAGTAACACTAGCCAACAATGCAGTTCACTCAATGGATATTTCCATACAGAGATTCATTGGCAGGGTTCCCCAGATGCACCACTAAGCGTCTTTCTAAGATCCTTACTACTTCATTGACTGCAGTCAGAAACGGCCTAGAAAAATTTTGTGATAAAGTATAGTCCACGGGCGACATTAATCAGATGTGGCTTCTGAAAAATTCTAAAAATCCTTGAACAGCTGTCATCAACAAGACTCATCCATTGCAATAGCATACAAATTGTGATTTTTCTACTCTTTATACTACTCTGCCTCACAATAAATTGAAAATTTAATGAACCAATGTTTCTGCATTAAATGGAGAACGAAGATGTAGATAAAGTCAAAACATGTTTTGTTAAGAATCACACTGAGTCAAAAAGAAGTAATCAAGATGTTAAAATTTTTATCGACAATATTTTTGTCGAATGTGGAGACTGCGTTTTTCAACAGAAAATCTGGATTCCCATGGATACTGACTGTGCGCCAGTTTTAGCTGACCATTTTCTTTACTCGTATGAGTTTTTACAATGGCTAACACAGAAAAAAAATAGAAGAAAATGTGAACAAAGCTCACTTATATATACTCCCTGCTCCACAAAAAAAGAACAAATCAAATTTTTAAATACAAAATGCACGATGGCAATGTGTGCATAACTTTTGTGAAAGTTTCGATGAATTTCATCGGGTGGTCTAGGAGGAGTTGTCGCCACAAAGTAAGTACTCTATGGCGGACGGACGGACACCATGATAACTATATACCGCCCGCTATAACTGGGCATAACAAAAACATTAAGCTAAGTCCTGTAATTTCAGCTTCCGCTGCATAGACGATATACTTTCTCTTGATAAACTAAAATTTAAGGAATATTTACACAAGATATATCCCATGCAATGAGCTTGAAATTAAAGAGACTACTGATACACCTACTTCGGCTTCATAGTTAGATCTTTTGATATACATTGATGAAGATGGACGTTTGAAATCTAAACCATATGGAGTGTACATTTCACAGTTGATTCGTTAATGTGGAGCATATAGTTTATACAGTGATTTTTTTAAGAGCAAAAACACTGTCACAAAAGTTGCTAAGTAAGGGATTTGTTCAGCCTTTGTTACTTTCATCCCTCCGGAAATTCGATGGCCGTCACCATGAAGTTCATTGAAAGATATGACGTGTCTGTGTCCCAAATGAAAACAGGCATTCAGCTAGATTTCACGTCTTCGCGGATTTGGCATCACCGGTTTTAACTAAAACCTGGATTGACTCACTGATAGTGTGGCGGCTGCCGCTAGCGGAGCAAGACATGCTTACCATTCCGGAGCACCTGATGTCACTTCCAGTTTTCATGGAAGGCCATACTATAAGTGCCTTAGTTCTGAATGTCGACTTTTTATTTCTGTGCCTTTTGCCATGTCTATGGACTTGGATTTTCGTAGTTATCACATTCCTTGTTCCTTTGGTATTGACCTGTCTACTGTCGTAGTTTCTAGCGAAACAACTTGTGGCAAGAAGCCTTTTCCAAAAGTCATTTGGTCCGCTCTTCGGTTTCGGCATTTAAATACAATGAAACAATTCCGGTTATCAACCCAACACGGCAATTGTTGTCCTTTCTGAACACAGTTCATAACACCGTTAATATTTAGATTACTGGGTCATTTTTTATTGTGGCACTGCGATAATTTTGTTATAATTGAAATGTATTCTGGGTTTAAGTTGTGTGTTGTTAGCAAACGGTACAAGTGTTTACCGGAAGCGAAGTGTATTTGTATATCCATTCGATGGGAGAGTTCCAATCCGGGTAAAATATAACAACACTTTATGGAAAGGGCTATAAGCAGAGTAAAGTCGTTGCATTGGTATTATTTGACAAATTTTGAATAAAAAAAATGAAAAATAGTACAAAAATGATAATGGAATCTGAGAAAATATACGAAACGTTGAAGCTTGTTCCCGAGAACACAATATTTATATACCATCTCCGAATTCAATCACCAATGCACAATCCAGCCATTGTCTTTGAAAAGTCAGCTCATATTCTTGCAGCCTGAGAAACTTTTCGAATGAAATCAAATATCTTGTGTTTTTATAGGTGGATATCATTTCTTCGGAAAACACCTTTTTTGAATCCCACGAAGATTCCACAATGCCTGTACAAACTTTCAGAACTGCCTCCCAGTTGTTGTACTATATTTACATGAACACTTATTTCATTTTTCTTTTCTGTGCCGTACTCATGTCTCTGTTTCTATGTTATTTCCGGTGTTGCAATTGTCCTTGGATTACTAGTATTCGTTTTGGATTGACATTTCGATTCTCACTTACTTTATTGCATAAGACAGATTCATGAAATCCCTTTTGGAACAACGGCAGTAGAACACCGAAGGAACAAAGAAGTGGTATTTACAAAAAAATCGAAGTCCAAAGACATGGCCAAAACAAGAACACAGAAAACGATTATGTTAATCAGTACAAAGCACAGGAATAAAAAAAACACAACATACAAAACCAAGGCACTCACAGTGTGAATTCTAATTAGACTGAAAGTGATATCTGGTGCTCCGGAAGGGTTAGCATGTCCTGCTCTATTAACAGCACCCGTCACATGGTCGTGAGGCATATATGCTTTTTGCTGTTTGGAAGCTGATAGTTTAATGTCGTTTTCTAACCATCAGACAAAACCAATTAATGACTGTGGTATGTGTTACATCTCTAACCCCCAAATACTACTAAGGTTTTTTTTTTTTTATTTTTTTTTCTTTTTTTTTTTTTGTAATCACTTGTTATCCAAGTGACAAGACAAGAACAGATCGGTGCTACAAACATCACTAACGAAGACAAAACTAAAATTTAACAAGACAACACAAATAACTAAAGCACTGACAGTGTGAACTCCCATAAAAACCGAGAGTGACATCAGGGTGTCCGGAAGGGTAAGGATGCCCTGCTCTGTTTTTTTTTTAGTGCTTAGTCGCTGTTCTTATAAGCAGACTAAAATACATTTACCGAGACATAAGTTGTCGAAATAAACATATGCAGACACTTAAACCACAATAACTTCGTTATTTTGTAATGTTATTGCCTATCACTTGTAGCATAATGGAGCAATTTTTCATAAACATTTTCTCAGCAATTTTAAATGATACAAATCTTAAATCTTTATCACAAGCTTTGTATGACCATGCTAGATTGCTACAGGCATATCTCTCATGGTATATTTGTACAATGACTTTGTTAGTTTTTACACTTGTGTCAAATTAGAGCAATTTTTGTCCAAATTTCTCTGCAGGGATAATACAAACTGAAATTTTGTCACAAGATTTACATTCTGTTTCAAAAATGTCCTGGTAATTAGTTCAGAATGTCTACAGCGGTGGTATTAACAGTGAACACTAGCTCACAGATTCATAAACCATTATGGAAAAGGCATTCCTTTACAAACCATGTCAAAATTGTTAAAATACAGTTTTAATTCTATTAAGGGGACGACCATTTGATTTTCGGGTAGGGCTTGGGCGATTTTCCCTATAAAAATTATATAGTTCTCATGAAAATCTCGAACAAATTGATTATTTTCACCAAATGTCACATCAAATTATTTATTTGCATTTGCAACAAAAAATTTATACTCAAATCAAAATCAAATTATTTATTGTCATGAAAAGTAAGATTAGAATATTTATTTTCACTGGCAACAAGATTAAATTATTTATTTACAAAATCGCCCAAGCCCCCCCCCCCCCCCGAAAATCAAATGGTCGTCCCCTAACTGGTTTCAGTGTTAGTTTTATTTATTAACTGTTACATGTAAAACATGCACTTATATTTCGATACGTCCATGTCATTTCAATGAGTTATGTCGCATGCCACGCTTTCATGTAAAGTCTTGTGCCAAATGTGAGTCAACTTTTCCCTACATGCATTTCATACTCGATAACGGCCTCTGTTTAAAAAAACTGCGGGTAGGATTTCTTACTGATTTTCACGATTTTACCATTAAGCAGTTTGATACGTAGTTTGTCCCTGTTATTTAGAAATTATGTAAAAAAATGTTAGAATTTTGGATCGACAATATTTTTGTCGAAATCGGAGGTCACGTTTTCCAACAGACAATAGGGATTCCTGTGGGAACTAATTGCGCGCCACTCCTAGCTGACCTTTTCCTTTACTCGTATGCGACCAAGTTTTTACAAGGGCTTCAAGGGCTTACACAAAGAAAACAAAACATTTAGCCCAGTCCTTTAATCTCAGCTCCCGCTATACAGACGATGTACTTTCTCTAAATAATCCAAAACTTAAGGAATATACATCAGATATATCCCAATGAGCTTGAAATTAAAGATACAACTGATACTGCTACTTCAGCTTCGTACCTATATCTTTTGTTGTATATTGACGAAGATGGACGTTTGAAATCTAAGCTATATGATAAGCGTGATGATTTAAACTTCCCAATTGAAAACTTTCCCTTTCTTAGCAACAACATACCTACCTCTCCAGCCAATGGAGTGTACATTTCACAGTTAATTCGATACTGTCGAGCATGTAGTTTGTGTATGATTTTTTGAACAAAGCAAAAAACACTGTCCCAAAAGCTGCTTAATAAGGGAATTGTTCAGCCTATGTTAATTTCACCTCTCAAGAAGTTCTATGGCCGTCACCATAACATCATTGAAAGATATGACGTGTCAGTGTTCAAAATGAAAGCGAACATATTCTTCAGCTAGATCCATGTCTTCCCGGATTTTACTATACCGATGTCGCTCTCAGTGTCGTGGGAGTTCACACTGTGAGTGCCTTGGTTTTGAATGTTGTGTCTTTTTTGTTTTGTTTTTTTTTTTAATTATTATTATTTTTCCTGTGCTTTGTAGCTGTCTAGCGTCATTGTTTTCTGTTTTGCCATGTCTTTGGACTTCGATTTTTGTAAATACCACTTCTTTTGTTCCTTCGGTATTCTACTACCGTTGTTTGAAATTTTTATATCATTTTTTTTCTTCAATGTGTGTCATTTTTTTTTGTAATCTTGTTCATGTTCGTGAGCATAACTTGTCCATTAAAATGCAGTCTTCATTCATGAGTGTGCAATTTTATATTTACATTGATATGCAATAGGTTTTTACTATTATGATGCAACAACTTTTATTACAATGCAAGTTGTCTAGGTTATGCAAGATTTATTATTATTATGCAGATTTTTTTCCATTATCATGCAACGTGACATTTATATTATTCAGTCTTTTTTATTAGTATGCAACATTTTTCATTAAAATTCATGAATTTTTTAAATTATAATGCAACAATTTTCATTACTAACGATATTTTTTTAAATCCACTTTCATGGGTTTTTCCATCGGCAAAATTTTTCTTGAGCAAGGTTTTTATTTTGCAAATACAATTAACATATATATGAGGTATGCATGGTACTTTTTGTAAGTTCTGCCAAAAATACCAGTTGGTGAATTTAGTCATTTTACGTCAGATATCTGCCAACAGTGTACCCCATTTGTCTAAAGCAAATCTTCTACAGTTTTCAAGTCTTTTGCAAATCAATTACACATGTGTCAATAATGCCGGTTTTTGAGCTTGTTAATTTTTGCAGACAATGAACATCATTTGTCTGGATAATTCGAAAGACAAGAAGTGCATAGTGTTTTGTATATTTGTTTTTGTCAATCATGAGTAAAAAAAAAGTGGTTGAATGTTTTGATGTATACCCTGTCCTTGATAAACTGGAGTTTTCTATGTATCGTGCGCGTTTTTGTCACATGTACATTCGCTCCATATCCTTTCATTTTTCCTATTATATATAGTACTGCAGTATTTTCGGGATTTCACTTCCAAACAGTTTTCTATAAACTATCACGAGTAGGCCACTTCAACTGGAGGGTTAAACATTGCAGATATTCAGGGTTGAATGACGAGTCCATGTTAAAGAACACCCGGTTTGCTTTCCTCTTGTTTTATTAAAACGTAAGATTGCTATTATGCAATTTCATTCATTCTCATGCCATGTAAAACGCCTAATTCTAATGCTTGTCAGAATTGATGATAAATGCTACTGGCAATTCTATGCGATAATTTGTTATTACCCTTAATAGAAAAAAGAAGGGAAACGGGGAATGTGTCAAAGAGACAACGACACAAAGGGGAGTAATAACAACTCAAAGCCACCATAAGATCTTCAATGAACGGTGAGAAAACCCCACACCCTACGGCAGGTCGGAGTCGGCCCTTGAACAAAGAGCAATCAAGTCCAGCGAAATAAACATCATCCTAGACTCCTATAGACATAAAGTAAACTAACTAGAAAAAGGACAAGACACACAAAGGCTTAATAAATTCCTGACTTAGGACAGGCACAAACCTGCTGCGGCGGGGTTAAACTAGTTTTATTGAATCCAAACCTTCCCCCCTACAGCCAATGTGATAAATCAAAAAACAATCGTAACAACAGTAAAATTCAGTAGGCAAGAGGACTGAGTCAATTGTGAAAGAACTAAATATACTGACATGAAATCACAAGAGACTAATATCAGTTAACTGACATGCCAGTTCCAGACCCATTACCAACTGACAAAGTAAGTTATGTACCCTCAGTATACAGCTTCCACCAAGATCCCTTCCTGTGAGGAGTTTAGAATAATGATTTCATGTATATACCGGAATACATAACCCGTGTCCATGCAATACAGATTTTAGAAATTTAGAATGTGTT